>BQNB010051612.1:0-38692 GCA_026074375.1 Tanacetum coccineum | reverse complement strand
AGAAAGTGAAAAATCGAGAACGATGAATTTATCCCTTTTGGGGGCATTTTTGAATAGAAATGCATCTTGTTCTGTGATCCCTAACGATTAGTCGAATTAGTGGTAATGAGCGTATATCTTTAATAATGGTAAAAATGAGGCTTCTCTAAACTCTTGATTCTCTAATTCACCTCGATGAACACTTAGCTATTTTTCGAGGTAATTAGTCGAGAGGGATTGAGATTCTTAGTTTTCTAAGTGTATTTATTACATTGCGTGAGGACACGGCAATACTTTAGTATGGGGGAATTTGGTATTTGCTATTTTATACATACTTTTTACCATGAAGAACGAACCCAAAAGACCAAAAAAATATAATAAAATTGCAAATATATGTTTGTTTTTGTTTTTGTATGTGCGGGTACGGATATTAAAGAAAAAGACAAAAATAAAGACAAAGCCAGACAAAACCGAGCACGGGTTGAAAAGAGCGCGAAAATTCAAGTCAAATGATGCCTTCATCTTTTATTGGGCCGGCCCGACACCATTTATATGGGTCGAACCGACCCATATTAATTATAAGCTCAAGATTAAAAGTCAAGCCCAACATAGTAGACCCAATGGAAATTTACATCAATTGAAAAGTATCTATTTCAATGTTGTTGTGCAAAAATTTGGCATCATGTCATGTGCTCCCTAAATAAATAATTATGCCTCACGTGACTCTCCACTATGCAAGAATGGGGCGAGTGGACAAGCGACACGTGGCAATGGGAAGTATACAACTCAAATTTGCAATTCGTTTATAGCACAAATGATCCAACGTTACGAAATGCTGCGTAGCATTTAAGCAAGAAAAAATGGACACGTGGAGCAAGGCTAACCGGTTGGATCAATTATCACAACTCCCCAATCCGTGTGACATTAATTGGGGCTCAATGATTGGATAATTATCACTCAATGATGGGATCAAATTTTACACTTCTTCCCCCTCTCACCCCTATAAATCAAAACGCCACCCCCTCACTTGGAGGAGGAGATTTGAGGAATAGATTAGTTTTTAGCTTATTTGTTAATTTCAGCTTATTTTAATGTAATTTTCAGCTTATTTCGTTTCTGTTCAGCTTATCTTAGCTTATTTCTTTATGTACTCGAAGCTTAATCTGGAAATAAAGATGATGTTTGTTTGCTTATTGGTTCGGCTTATTACTTGTTCTTTCCTTCTACTAATCGGCTTATTTTTCTAGATAAGTGTCTCTTATAAGCATTATTTCTGTAGCTTAATTTCAGTTTCGAGTAAGTTTTTTTTCAATAAGCTTATTCATTTTTAGCATGAGCTTATATGTTTTTGCAAAAGAGGTTACCATGTTAGTTTATTAGTTGTTGAGGATACAAATAAATTTTCAAGTGCTTAATGAATAAGTTTAATGTGCTTATGGTTTCGGATCATGTTTAGATTTCATCTTATTTTTAAGTGCTTAATTAATCAAGTTTAGTTTTCTAAATTTCTTATTTAGCTTATTCGGGTGTAATATCTTGCTTAGATTATCAAAATAAGTTTTGGCTTATTTCTTTTTTCTATATGCGATGTGCTTATTGTTTCAGTTTTTGCTTAAATAGTTTAGACCTCATCTTGTTAAATAAATAGACTTAATAATTGTAAAATCGTTAAGTGCAGTTATACATCAAAAAGAATTCTTGCGTTTGTATTCTGCTCCTTCATTTGGTTTGTAAATTCTCGTTGGGCCTTGTTAGTTTATTTAGTCTCGTTGGGCCACGTTTGGTTTGTGAAACTACCAGTTAGGACAATTAGTTATTAAGATCAAATTTAGTGAAATTGCTATATTAACGGTTTGTTGTTTAACTATTTGGGTTTTATTTTGTGTTTGGTACCGGTCTACTCATGAGGCGCGGAGCTTAAGGGTTTATTTAGCTAGACCGACTTTGATTAGTTGCTTTAGCTAAATAAACCGGGTGGTATTCGTTTAATTGCGGGTCTTCGATTCGGTTCCATTTCCTATCCTTTTTCAATACTTAGAGTAGATTTATTTTATCGTTTTATAATATGTTTGCCTAGTGTAGACTTATTTTTATCTTTTGATGTTATAACGTTTGCCATGTTTAGTTAGTTGATTTATTTGCTCATTTCGTATTTAGAAATTAGTGCAGATTTAAAATATGATTAGAGATTATTAATTTGCGACATTTATTTAGATTAAAGTTTTTAAAAATATAAAAATAAAAATAAATAAAATAAATAAAAATAAAAATAATAAAAAATATATAATTTCTTTTAATGTAGGATTTACTTTTAGAAGTTTGCATGTTTAAAATTGAATTTATTATGCTTGCTTATTTGTCTCGTTTTAAATACTCGTTTTGTTTAATGCTTTACATGTTTAATTGTTTTTATTGCTTTGCTCGTTTTTTATGCTTTTATTTACTTTATCAATATGTCAAGTAGGATTTAGCAAACCAAATCAAAATTATTTTAAACCATTCAAAACGCGCGATCACGGACTTAACCGATTTTCAATTCACACTTCGTCGAGGGAAAACGACCCGGGAGGTTTTTGAGACAACTTTGGTTAAAAGTTTGTTTCTAGAACCCGACGGAAATACTATCTATACTATTATTTGATATAATCCTTATATACTTATATATTATATTATATATATAGTGTGTTATATATATATATATATATATATATATATATATATATATATATATATATATATATATATATATATGTATGTATGTATTAAAAAGGACGGATCATTTATCATATATGGGATTATTTATGTTTGATTATGGTTTTGATCAATTTCATGTTATGTTTGAGATTCAATTGTGCTTGAGTTTGGTAACAATTGCTTATCAAGTTTGGTTAGTTGTTGGTGATTTCATAGGACGAAAGGGTTTTCATTATTTAACTAGTTATAATCATTTTGTCTATGGATGATTATCTATTGTATTGACCATTTCTTTAGTAGCTTAATTATGCAAAGAAACTAAAGTGTGATTGTTAACTAGTTTATGAAACGAACCGCGAATCAAACTTATTAAATAATCGTAAATTGGTTGATTTGGCTTAATGCTTGATTTTGTTGTCTTATAATCATACGCGTGGTTTATATACTTTAAAATCAAAGATTGGAATTTGTCACCACCATATTCTTAACTTGTAATCGATTTGTCAAAACCATCTTCATATGAACAATCCGAATATTATGAACTAATCCAAACAAGTGTTGTCTTTTACTTATTGAATTCGCATAATCATCATTTCCATATTAATTGTTGCTTATATAGTATCTTGGCTTGTGACATCCTTTTTACCATTTTCATATAGCTTATTGTTACATAGATTCTTCACAACCAAAAACACCCAAATCCTAGTGAACGACCTTGGCTTACCACAACAAACTAACTACATACGAAAGGGTCATACTTGCCCGTGTGTTCTTAGCTTTTTTTGGTAATTCGTATTATAAATTTAAAACTAGTAGTCGCGAGACACATTAGCATAGTTTTGACATTTAAGGTGTATAGAACTTACCTAGCAACTTTTAAGCATTACAAACAACTTTAGAAATCAATTACATGTTTATATAACATTTTCACTTATTTTACTAGAGTAAATGTTTAACTATCGGTG
The DNA here is from genome assembly GCA_026074375.1 of Tanacetum coccineum. NCBI lineage: Eukaryota > Viridiplantae > Streptophyta > Magnoliopsida > Asterales > Asteraceae > Tanacetum > Tanacetum coccineum. The sequence goes on along the minus strand of BQNB010051612.1, from coordinate 35,054 downwards.
AATGTTAATATGAAGTCTTATAACGAAATCTCATTACAAAAGAAAGAATTTTTCTTACCGAGAAAGTTAAGCTTTCAATTTATAATTTGTAATAAATCCTAGGTTTATTTTAATTCAAAGATTTGTTAGTTATGATTGTGAGTCAGATCAATGCAAGCACGTGCTAAGATCAAAAATACATTTTCTTTTACTTAAATACTAATGTATTAAAATGATATTTTATCTTGTTTGACCCATGTTAAAGAAAGATAGTATTATGGTATGAATTTGAGATCTTGTTTAAATCTTTGATTAAATGAAGGTGTTTAATATTTTATGGTGACATATTTTACCACTTGAACTAGTGACATAATAATCGTAAAAGAGTATCTTTTTGAAAAGCTTATCTAGCTCTCAATCCTAAGTGAGTTATTATGTTTAATAAGGTTTACAAGATGTTGATGTAACATTTGCACACAAAGTGATTTTTCCTATATGCAATGCAAGAACAATTTCGCAATCTTAATGCAAGAAATCTAGCATAAGTTCTAGTTAGGCATAATCCAGAAAACTAGTGACAAACAAATAGTTTACATGGCATATGTGCTTAGATATTTAATTAGCTCAATTACAAATAGCAACGATCACTTAATAATTTCTATTAACAAAATTAAGACACAAAGAAGTGCACATAATCATATAGCATACCATATAAAAGTACTTGTCGTCGTCTTGTGTATTGCATACAACAATGTATACTTAACTCGGTTTTGTTTGAAAACGATTTAGTTTCCTCCCCATTTCAAAAATTAACCAATTTTAATATTTTTGAAAAGTTAATTACACCATTTTTCAAGGATATACGACTAGAAATGTCTAGATGGTGAGGACCTTGTCCAGATCCAAAGTGAGTCTGTGGGGTATTCCCGACAGTGTGTGTGATGGGTGCACTCTTTGTAAAATATCTACACCTCTTAAAGCTTTCAATGAATAATCTGAACCTATCATCGTTTCAACGACCTCTTCAATGTGAGGATTTCTCCGATTCTAACGATGATTCTACTTCGACTGATGACGATTCTTTCTCTATTGACAACATCGATTATGTTGAGGCATCACCTCTCGATTCTGAGCTCGTCAGCTTAGAGGTGGTAGAGATTGTTGTCCCGGAAGATGGAGAGCTTGAGGACGATGTTCTTCGTGAAAAATTATTAAATATCAATCTTCTTATTGCTAAGATCGAAGCATTAAAAGATAATCCCACTCCATCTTCCGATTTTGTAACCAAGTCTTCCTCCACATCTCTTAACCTTTTCTTGGAGGAGACTAACACCTTTGATAATTCTTTACCCGAATCTGAAACTTTTTGCTTTAATCTGGAAGAGATTAGTAGTGGCAGTACCACTACTCGTTCTGATTTATCTCTTCTGGATTATGAAGCTTTCTATTTTAATGACGATCATATTAAAGAGAAGAGTAGTGGCAGTACCACTACTCATACTGATTTTTCTTAATATGATTAGTTCATCTTTGATCTTTCGATCAATCCGTTTCCTCCTGCCGATAGTAGTGACTTTTATCATGAGGAGTTCGCCGATGAACTCGCTCACATCATATCTCTTCCGGATCTTGAATGTTTCTATTTTAAGAATGAGCCCGATCCGGGAGATTTGATTAACCCCGGGATTTGTGAGAACGTTTCTTCTATAATAAATGCGAATTTACCATTCGAGGATGATCAATCCCCTTGACTCGCCGAAACCTACACCTTAGAACTCATGTATATATGATACGAATAAACTCAAGGATGAGAATCCGCGAGACCAAGTAAACCGGAAGCAGTATAGAGAAACTCCGGGTCGTTATGTCCCAACGAGGCTAGAGATGGAAAATCGCAAGACGATTGATGATTTGTGTTTGGATGTCACAAGGAATGATTGGGCACAGAAACTGATAAAAATAAGCAAAAGCACATAAAAATAGCAAGAGAATAAGCTGGAACAAGGATCAAAGCTTAGAAAAGGCAAAAACAATTAAAACTTCTACACTAAGGCACGAATAAGCTCGAATAAACTTAAGACAAATCTAAATAGGCTAAACTAACTCTAAATAAGCAAATACAAAAAGCAATTAAGCTAAATTAAACAAGATAAACACGACAGTACTAACAACAGTACTAACAGTTTTAACTACCAGTACTAACTTGGAGTTAGTACTGCTAGGCTAAAGTTAGTACTGCTAGGCTAAAGTTAAACAAAACACTATGAAACAAGAAATAAGCAAATAAGCTAAAACAGGTAATTAACTACCCCTAATAAGTATTTAGGCCTAAGATTAAGCAACCAGAATAGATTATAATGATAAATAAGCTAGAAATCTAAAACTGATGAACACTTGAAAATACTTTGAAAGGGAGAATAAGCTTAAATAAGCTTACTCCTAAAGACAGTAAAGGAAAATGGTTTAATCTACTCTAAAAAGCTAAAGAAATCTTTAATAAGCAGAAATAATAAGCTGATAAGCTAAAATGAACTAACAGTATTAACAGAACTAACTACCAGTATTAACTTGGAGTTAGTACTGGTAGCTTTAAGTTAGTACTGTTCTAAAAAAAATGAACTAGCAGTACTAACTTGGAGTTAGTACTGCTTGTTCAAAAAGACTTAAAACATTTCCAAATTACTTTTATTTCAAACTAATTAAAAACAGATTATCAAAACAAAGGTAAAACACTTATAAAGCAAATTTCAAGTCAATTAATATGCACTTTAAATAAGCTGAAATGGCCTAGCAGTGTTAACTTAAAACTTATCAATGTTAACAAATGAACTAACAAGAGTACTAAGCAAATAAGCACCAAACATACTGATAAGCACAATTTAGAAGTTTACATTCAATAAGAAAAAACAAGAAAAAAGAGAAATTTACAACACCCTTGCTCAACACAGGGTTCAACAAAAGGATTCTTAAAAAGCTCTAGCTTGTATTTAATAACAAAGCTAGTGAGAGTCCATAAGCCCATCCAGAACTGGCTTATCATCCATAACATAAGCTGTGGTATATTTGAGAGTGGTATTTGTGATTTTCTCTTAACTACTTAACTTTTTTATTTTTACTTACTCAATGAAAACAGCTTATAAGTAAGCTGTGATGAGAACTTTTTGAACACAAAACAATATGATTAAGAAACTTAACACTGGTATTGATTTAAAAACTTCAAACTTGCATTAATCTTGAAAGTGTTACAAAGCTGGAAAATAAAAGCTGTAAATAACTAAAAATAAGCTAAGTTATATTAAAACTAAAAACTAGATTCAAACTAAGATGCCTCAAAGGCTTACAAAAAGCTCTATTTATAGCCGAAGTCTTGGACTTGCAGCTTGTGCTTCTTTGTAGAGATAAAAACAAGTGTGCTTGTTGTGTGAGGAGAGTCTAAAGCAAATCCCAGCCTTTGATTTCTTTTGAGCTTCTTTGGAAGCCAAATTGCCCAACTGGACTTTATACATGCTGGGGGAAAGTAAGTAGGGTGGGTGAATGATTTATGGCTAGGGAGTGAAAGTGGTTTTGCAGGGGAGAAGGTATGGGATTATGACCACCAAGTTGGAACCTGGGTTTGTTGGGGGGAAATAAGACTTTTTGGGGGAAAGTAGGCAGGTTTGGTTACCTGAAGTCTCTATAACCTAATTGTAATCTCTGCCCGGGGGGTGTTTGGCAGTTTTGGCCCTTCTCTTTTTAAATCTTTTGTAATACAACTTTTAGGCTTGGCAGGTTTTAGCCCCTCAGGTGTATTTTCTTAATTGTGGATGACTTAGACTTTCGATTGACTTGGGTCCTTTCCCTCCCGTGCTTGGATTTGTTGTTTTTGCTTCTTTTTGCTCCTTTTCTAGAATATCCGTTTCTGCACAATACAAATGCAAACATACAATACAATGTATTATTTTGGTTAGTACGTTTTTAGTCATTTTAAGTTCGTTTTTTAGTGGAAAAATGGTATGTGTAATTGTTTGCACCGTGTTATTTATTAAAGTGATGGGTCATTAATTATTCCGGAGCCTTGTATAAGTAAAAACGTAGTTTTACGGGAATTTAGTTATAGCTAGTCTGGGCCTAGTTGTCGTGCTCAAACCATTTGTCTATGAACCGGCCCAACTCAAAGCCCACATGAATGTTCCTTTCTTGTAGCATATTTAAAGCATAGATGTCGGTCTCCAAGTGTGGAATGAGGGGTGTTGCTCTTATTTTTCTTTTTATGAAACTAGTAACATTTTTCTTTGGTTTTTTAACTTTCTCTCTCTAAATCAATTTTTCTTTAGTTTTGTGTTTGAGGTGAAGAAATGTTTTATCTAACAAGTGTATCAAGAGCCAAGGTTGGGTTAAGTGATTTGTTCGTGGTAACTTATTAGACTTTATTGTTTCGGCTTATTTCTTTTGTTTTTTTTTCTATTCGAATTTTTCCCCATTATATCTTTCATTATAATTTTTTTGTATCAAAACCTTGTGGTTTAGTGCTTGTGGTTTAGTGCTTGTAGTTCGTTGAGGTTGATGTGAATTTCACAAGGTCGCTAAGAAGAAAAGGACGGGGTTAAAGTTCTTGTTTGGACCGAACGAAGAGAATTTTTTGAAGGTCCGAACGAGCGAACTAGTGAAGGATCGATCTAGCATTGGTTCGAACTAGCAACAATCGAACTAGCAACATTCGAACTAGCAACCATCGAACTAGCGTCGATCGAACAAGCCACTATACGAACTTAGCGGTCGCATCGAAACAAGCCGCCATCGAACTAGCGGTCGATCGAACAAAGCCGCTATCGAGACTAGCGTCGATTCGAACAACGGTCCAACTTCGTGAAATAGCGCTCGGATCGAAACAAAGCCACCATCGAACTAGCGTCGATCGAACAAGCCACTATCGAACTAGCGTCGATCGAACAAGCCACCATCGAACTAGCGTCGATCGAACAAGCCACTATCGAACTAGCGTCGATCGAACAAGCGACGACCGATCTAGCGTTCGAAGACATTTAGCAATGGACGATTAGCGTATCGAACCGAAAAATAGCGTCAAACCAGAACTACAGCAAGAGGGATTCATACTCATTCTGTTCCGAACGTAAAAAATTTTGTGTGAAAGTAAAGGTTACAGTTAATCAGCCATAAACTTTTGATCCGTAAGTTCGTGTTTTAAGGCCCGTGTGGACCTATCAAATCGATTGAGAAAACGGTGAACGGATCACGTAATAACCACCCTTTTAGCTGTTTAAGGTTTTTTTCGAAAGCCCAAAAACATCATTTTCTATGATTTATTGTCCTTTTTCAGTATTTTTGGAATTCTTCGCCGCTCGATTCCGAATCATTAAAATCATTCACGGTTATCTAGTGATCTTGTAAAATCCCGTTAATTCATTATCGGTTTTGATCATAGACGAGTAAAATCCCGTGAACGTTAATTGATTCAAATCCACAACAACAACAATCACTTTACCCACTAAAGATCCTTGTTTATCATTTCACATCACTTTTGCAAGGTCCGACTCAGCAAGACATCAATGTTTTAGAACACAACGAAATTGTTTAAAAACACAATGATCCTTTGGCATTAATGTCAAACACTCAGACACACATGTCACCCAGATCACTAATTCAATCATTACCTACATACACATCCACAACCTTCATTTAACTTTGTCCCACAAACCTTCTGCAATACGAACTACATGCCCAACCAATGCAGAGATCTCGAGACAGTTCAGGATCCCACCAACTGCAATGAACTAGGCACTTGCTTTTTTGGCCTAAAGCATTCAAAGTTCAATACCATTCCAACAAACACAACCAAGAGTTCATTATTCCCCCGCCAATAGTCAAATTACACAACAGGATATGAACACGAGCCAAGACATCAAAAATGAAATATGGTGATGACATATGTTGGAATCAGTAGGTGAGACCACAATATGTCCTAGTTTTTTTATCTGCTGCAATATGTTGCGAATGTGGTTGGGCAAAATACGGTTCATAATCCGGGTATTTAGAAATGTTGAAAATATGAATGGCTTAGTCGTTGTTCCAGAAATTGCAAAATCAGTATGGAATGGAAATGTTGTTAACTGCTCCCGGCTGGGGTTAATGGTTAATGGTATCAATGGTTAATCCGATAAGGTGTTATAACTGTACGAGGAGAGGGACATATGCCTGCAAACTACACAGTAAGCCAAGGGAAACGGGATGCTGCTTATCTTTAGCAACAGCTGCAGATTGCTCAAGAGGAAGAAGCAGGGATCCAAAGCACTCAAGAGGAATTTGAATTCATGGCTGCTGCGGATGCTTATGAAGAAACTGAGAGAGTAAAAGTGAACTGCACTTTAGAGGATACATTGCAGCAAGCATCCTTATCTGGAACTTAGTCTGACAATGCTCCCGTCTATGACTCAGATGGATCAACTGAGGTTCCCAAAGATGAAAATTGCTATGATCATGATATATTCAATATGCATACTCACGGAAATAGTGCAGTATATTGATCTCCAAACTGAGTTGATCGTAGAAAGAAAAACTTGAAAATTGCATATTAAAAAGGAAAAAAAGGATATACCTGTTATTTGGAATAATTGGTTCACAAATGTGAAGAATGCAAATATGCAGATTTCGTTATGATAAAGTCGTATAATGAAATGCAACAAAAATCGAACGGTTGCTTGCTCAGTTGGGAGATCTCAAGGGTAAGAGTTGTGATACTCAATGTGCATCAAATACCCTTGACCCTTTGTTTCAGAAACTTGAAGATGAGAAAGTGTCATTAGAATCTTAGGTTTTGAATTATGCCAAAGAAAATGCTCATCTTAAGACCACATACAAAAATCTGTTTGACTCTATCAAGTGACACAAGCTCAAAACCAAATTCAATATTGACTCTTTGCAAAAACATATTGTATGACACCATCTATTGACAATGCTAAGCTAAGAGCCCAGTTATTTGATAAGGCTTCCTGAACGATTAGGCCACACACAAAAGGTACGGAACAAATCTATGTTTACAAGCAACAATTCCTTGGGAAAAATCACCTTATTTTTATAATCAAAAACTTTTTTCTGTCACTCCTTTTCCAAAATCCTCGGTTCTCCCAAAGTTGATAAGACGAATGCTTTGTCTAAACCAGTCACTTCAAACTCGGCACCTTCTTATATCAATATGTGAGGGAATTTAGAATCAGGGTGTAGAACGACCAGATTGCAATTCCTTGCATAGCTACACATTCTTTCAGAATTTAGGCATCGCTGATGTTGCTCAGTTGCCTACCGTCGTTCCTTAACCAGCTCCCGGTTTGTATGCCGTTACTCGGGAATTGCAGAAATTGCAGGCAAGTCTTTTGATCACATTCTATTCAATGCTTTGTATCATCAAGAATGAATTTTCGAGTCACGTATAGTCATGATTTGTGACGCATGTTCCATGTTTAATAGTTACATGTATATTAGTTATTTAAAATAATTATCTGATAATTTTTTGTAATTCGTAGTGTCATTTGATCTGAATGAATATTGGTTTTCCATAATGCAGGGCTACTATGTTGGTATTGTCACGGGATACTGTGAAGGCGGATATTTGTAAGTGAATACAGAAACCGATAATTAATACCCATGCTTCATATGAGGTATCAGACGAACATGCCTCAACAGAGGCCACTAAATGTATTTACGTGTCTATATAGGTGTTTGGTACGTGGTCGGATTATTTGCATCATTAAATTATTACGAAAATGAGATAAACATGAGTTTAGTTGACAGGAATGGGACTAATTGTGTGTTGTTATATGCAGATTTCGTTTGGGCTCCAGCTGCAACAAACGAAACATCTGCTACAAAACTACAGACTCTGCCATGACCAAATGCCCATGAAATCCGCGACGTTGATCCAAAGAAGTCCTTAAACATTGCACTTTTGTGATGCACTTTTAGAAGGTAATATATTTTCCATGCTAACTCGGAAATTGTTTATTTTCATGACAACGTCTTGATTTAATAAAACCTACCAACTCAATTTAAATCAAAAGAAAACCATCGAGCTTATTTTCAAAATTAACTTATCAACTTATGTTATGTCAAAAAACAATGTAGGAGTTTAGGTAATTTTATTTAGTTAAGTATTAGCCGTTTCAGATGAGCTAAACGAAAATATGTTATCAATGTACCTTAAATAACCTCATACCCAAACATGATTAATGTCGGTTCATAATTTGGCGCAAATTCGTTTATCTCATAAACTTCCAAGTAGTCAGCCCATCGAAACTACTTAATGTCCCTAAAGAGTTTAGTAAGCTTATTTTCCTCCTTTTTTCTACTCTTCGTGCTTAGAATTTCAAATGTCTTCATATATCAGAAACTTGTAAGGAGTCAGCCCATCAAAACCACTTGTAGTGTTCAGACCTTTGGCGTGATGTAAGAAGAAGTGTAATAATAGGAAATTCACATAAAAGTGTTGCGTACATCAACACAACACAGTAACTACAAGTTTAGGCAGTGGATCTAGGAATCAAAGTCATTGCAACACAGTAACCACGAGTTTAACAGTGATCTTCACGGACATTATTAACAGCACATATGTCAATTTGTTTAGGAAAAAGCGGAATTTTGATTATTATGAAGGTAATATTTTTACGTCTTTCATACTCAGGTGAATTATATTGTAAATGATGAAGAGTTCTATTTAAAGGGTGTTTGGGATTGCTAATTTTAGAGTGTTTATCGGTATCACAGGTTCTGCCAAACCCTTTGATACTTTTCTGAGCCACAAAAACATATCAATGCCAAATACCCTTTGACAGTGGTGTCAAAGGTCCTACTACCAGCACTGCCGAAAGTAGATTCCAGATGATTATCCAAAGCTTCATGATTCAAGGAGGTGACTTCACATACGGTGACGGAATAGGAGAATCAGTCTACGAGAAAGTTTAATGACGAGAACTTCAATCTACCAGCCCCTTTTTGCTCATCCAGCTGATCCTCAACCTCACACGTGAGCTTTTCCTCCCACTACACCCGACCTCAAATCCATTAAGTCTAAAAAGACAAAACTTAAGAAATCGGACGAAAACGTAAAAAACGGGCGAAAACGTAAGAAATAGGACAAAAACGTTAAAAAACAGACGAAAACATAAGAAATAGGACAAAAACAGAAAAAACGGACGAAAACGAAAGAAATAGGACGAAAACGTAAAAAAACGGACGAAAATGTAAGAAATCAGACGAAAACGTAAAAAATCAGACGAAAACGTAAAAAAAATCTGAAAACGTAAGAATTCTGACGAAAACGTAAGAAAACGAGCGAAAACGTAAAAAACGAACGGAAAATTAAGAAATCGGATAAAAACGTAAGAAATCGGACAAAAACAGATGAAAACGTAAAAAAACAGACGAAAACATAAGAAATCAGACGAAAACGTAAAAAAGGGGAAAACCGACGAAAGCGTAAAAAGACTGACAGAATGTATAAAACGTTCAGAAATGTATGAAAACACCATAATTTAGTGGGTCTATCTGACCCAAACCGTTTGACCCATGACCCGTTCGACCCATTTTTTAAACATGACCTGTTTGACCCATGACCCATTTGACCCATGACCCATTTGACCCATGACCCAAACCGACCCAATCCTACCCATTTGCAACCTCTAGATAGGATTTGAATATTGGTACTCACATTTTATTGGTTTGAGTTATATTTACGTTTTATTTTGTTAGGGAAAAAAAGAAATGGAAAATAGTAAATTGTGGTTTTCTATTTTTTCATATAAATTTAGAAAATGAGAATTTTTTGTTTTTTGAAAAATATTGGAAAAAAGTGCAATTAAACAAGTTTTCAGTTTTTCCATTCTCAAATTAAAAATTTCCTTAAAAAATAGGATATTTTTCTCCAACTAAATACACCCTAAGTTTTTGTCTCACATCACAACACTATTTGTTACTCATTAATCTGCTATTTACAAAATAGGCCGGAAAGTTTTTCCTTTTTCACATTAGACACTAATCTTTATAAAGTTACTCCCTTCTTTTTTAAGTCTTATTCTTTATGTTTTTAACACTTATACTTTTATATTTAATTTTCTTTTTTTCAACATATAAAAACGTGTGGTGATTTTTTTCGTCAATTTTAGAAATATTTTGGCTTTCTAATTAAAAAATTTAAGAAAAAATAATAAAAATAATATAATAATTTCTTATTATGGTATGATTTGATTTTTTTGAAATGTGAATACCCTACTTGACGTTTTCCTTCACTAAATAAAAGATTTATCCCTTTTCAAGACTACAACTTCATTTCTTTGCATTTAGCGACTTAACAATTATATATATAGTTCCTGTGTGTATATATAGATATATATACTTACATGTATGTTAACTAATTATTATAACCTAAAATAGGTTTATTCATTTATGAATTCCTAAGCGTGTTGTGTTTACCTATATAACCGACACCATTTAAGGCCATGCATGGCTAAAACAAACCACGCATGAAAATATATATGTTTCCTTGCTGCGTGTATGTACAGAACCAAGTTAAAACTTGTTTTTATAACTTAATCATTTTTGCTTACTAAAATAGTATAACATCTAACACTAAGTGACCAACTTAAGTGTCATTTTATGTAAAGCTCTTATGTCCAACGAACAAGCTAAGGATCCGAAAACCGACTCATCGTTACTATGTTTACATTTAGCTACTGTCTTAAACATAATTACATGAACATCAACACACAATTTATAAAAATATTTTATATCCGTTTAAATGACATATTTACAAGTGTGAATGATTTACATAGGAGATGAAGTAGACTATCAAGGTTAATGATTCAAACGTGAATGTGTTTTAAGAGGTTACCTCCTAGCCAAATAAGAATAGATCGTGATCGATATCAAACACGAGCGTGAACACCGAAGCAACAAAACACTATGACTCAACGAAACCCGATAGAAACTCAAACCCGAAACACGAACTTGACCCCTCCGTGTACGGAGCAAAACCCTTTACGCGAAGACGGACATGAACCGATTCCTACAAAACCCAAGTAAAACTTTAACTCAAACCACTAGAACTATGATCCTATCACGCACAACCACCAGCGCGAACAAACAAAAACCACTAATGTTTCTCGTGAATTTGTGTAACGCCCCGACCCAAAAAGGGTAGAAGTATTACAAATATGGTGTGACATCAAAGGCATACATAATCATAACACAAGCATAAACAGCGGAAGTCTCAAATAAATAACCAAGGAAAATAAGTCAACATGACTTAAGGTACATAAGTTCTTAAAGGACAGACATATCCAAACGAAATAACCGAAATAACGAATGTCTCGAAAAGTAACAATTCATATATCAAAACTAAGATCTATAGGGTAAGTCCACACTCAGCGCTCATATCCCGAAAGCAACCCCAGCTCCTAGCTTAGATACCTGCCGCAGGAAAAGAAAGTGCGGCTGAGCTTACAAAGCCCAGTGAACATATATATATAATCGAACGCAAAAGATAACAGAAAATCAAAGGATACGATATAAGGTGCAAAGGGTATCACAAGACATGATCAAAGGAATACAAATATAAGGTAAGACAAATCAGAAGTCAATTCATAGTGTAAGGTAAAATGAATCAGAAAATCAAATCAAGTCCAATTACCAAGCCCAAACAAATCATATCATAGTAACCATGGAGTCGCGAGCTCCAAAATGTGAAAGACGTGGAATGCACCCAAACATCAGTCACCAAATATACATATATCATAATGTCATAATCCATCGAATACAAAACAAATCTAGGATGCATCCATACGCCCCTTAAACAAATAATAATCTTCATAATGCGCATATAATATCAAATGGGGGACGGTGTGAGAAATCACTCACCCACACATGAGTCATGCCAAAGGTGCATCAATGACACGGCCATGTTACCTTCATGGCTAGGAAACAAATAGTGGCTCGGGTCTCAAACTGAAGGGTTCAAAGCAAAGTCATATCAAAGTTCATTTCAAAGGGATCATAGCAAAGGTTCAATGACGGATATTCTCACAAAAAGACGAAAAACCAATCAAAAAGCAACAAAACAGGACACGGGATGGAAAAGTGTGTGAAGACGAAGCCAAATCAAAGTCAAGTCTACTCCGAGAAGAAAAAGCAAAGAAAAATATAACTTGAGGGGTCAAAAATGCCAAACCCCTAAGTTATATTATCATATAAACCACGGGGGCTGATTATGCCAATTTGGGATACTTCATTTATAAAAGAAAGAAAAGGAAAAAAAAGAGAATGAAAAGAGGAAAGATGGTGGAGGGCTTTTTTGTAACAAACCAAACATACCCTTAATCATCTTCAACCTCTCTCTGTCACAACCCAACTTGTATAAACCCTTTTCCCACTCTTCCCGCCAATACCAAAACCAGCCAGCACCCTGTTTTGCTCCCATACTTCTCCCCTGCAAAATCACTCAACACCCTACTACCTCCCTCAGCTTTATAAAGTCTATGTTGGCAATCCCTCTCCATTCCCAAAGCATTTCGATGGCTGAGATTGTCTCTAAAGAAGCTCAAAAGAAATCAAAGGCTGGGATTTGCTTTTGATTCACCTCACACAACTAGCACACTTTGTTTTTATCTCTCCAAAGAAGCACAAGCTGCAAGTCCTAGAGATGAAGATTTCGGCTATAAATAAGAGCCTTTTGTAAGCCTTTGAGGCAACTAGTTTTTCTTTAATTTTTAATATAACTTAGCTTGTTTTTAAATTATTTAAAGCTTTTGCTTTCAGCTTTGTAACATTTCCAAGTTTTAATGCAAGTTTGAAGTTTTTAAGTCAATTTTCAATACCAGTGTTAAGTTTCTTAATCATATTGTTTTGTGTTCAAAAAGCTCTCACCACAGCTTACTTATAAGCTGTTTTTATTAAGTAAAACTAAAAAGTTAAGTAGTAAAGAGAAAATAACACAAATCACTCTCAAAATATACCACAGCTTATTTATTGGATGATAAGCCAGTTCTGGATGGGCTTATGGACTCTCACTAGCTTGTTCTATGCAAGCTAGAGCTTGTAGATTCTTTGTTTAACCCTGTTTTGAGCAAGGGTGTTGTAAGTCTCTCTTTTTCTTACTTTTCTTATTTACTGTAGAACTGCTTATTAGTGCTTATTTGTTACTTATGTTTACTTATTTGTGTTTTTATCAGTATGTTTAGTGCTTATCTTGTTTAGTTGTTAGTTTAAAAATAGTTTGTATCACTTTCTTAGTTAGTACTGTTAGTTCATTTGATAAAACTGTTAGTTAGGAGTTAATACTGTTAGACTAATTCAGCTTATTTAAGTGCTTATTATTGATTGAAAGTTGCTTATAAGTGTCTTATTTTGTTACTTGATAATCTGTTTTTAACAAATTAGAATCCAATAAGCTTGAATAGAATGACTTTTGAAAACTTTAAGAGGTTTTTAGAACTAGCGGTACTAACTTTGAACTAGCGGTACTAACTTTTAAGGCTAGCGGTACTAACTCCAGGTTAGTACCGGTAGTTCACCAATTTTCGATCTCACTTTTAGGATAGTTAGATTAGGATTTAGGTTATGATTTTTTGAAGTTAAGCTCATTGTAGGGTGAACTAAATCTGTTTGAGGTTTGTTTAAAGTTTTGAGCTTATTTCAGTAGCTTATTTTAGGTCTAAAAGTGCTTATTTTCATTAAAATCCAAAAAAATTAGTAGTGTAGTCATTTGTGCTTATTGTGCTTATTTCATTTGCTTATTTATAAAAGTGAATAGGTGGGCTTAATAAGGACTCATTAGTGAGCTTATTTCCAAAATCCCACTTTTCAGTTTGGCTTATTGGTGATTTTAGCTTATTTTGAATTTGGCATATTTAAGAAAAAGTTAGAGTTTACTACTTTTTGATGCAAATTGAATTAAGTTAAGTTATGATTGGTTGAAAAAGCTTTTTGGAATCAAATTAATCAACATATAAGCTTTCCAAAACATCTCTCCTTTTTGAATTTGAGCTTATTTTGAGTTTGTAGTGTCCAAAATACCAAAAACCAAAAGTTTAAGCAACTTTCTGCAATCAGCAGCTGTTTTGGCTTTTTGGAGCTTATAAAGTGCTTATTTTCGCAAGGTGTCTTTATTAAAGTTGCTTAAAAACATGTTGTGAACAACTTTCGTGTTTTGCGTTTTGGCTAAAAACGACTTTTTAAAATTAGCATTTTTTGAGGACTTGGACTAAAAACGGGATTGTAGCTTTTTAGCTCATTTGTCATTCTAGTTTATTCTAGTTGCTTATTCTTACTCCTAAAGTGCTTATTAGGGTTAGGTAAACATCTGTTTTGGTTTATTTGCTTATTTCTTGTTCCATTGTGTTTGTTTAAGCTAGCGGTACTAACCAATAACTAACAGTACTAACTTACAACTAGCAGTACTAACTCAAAGTTAGTACTGTTAGTTAAAACTGTTAAGTACTGTTGTTAGTACGCATGAGTTTCCTTGCTTAATTTAGCTTAATTGCTTTTTGAATTTGCTTATTTAGAGTTAATTTAGCTTATTTGATTTGTCTTAAGTTTATTTGAGCTTATTTGTGCCTTAGTGTAAAAGTTTTTAGAGTTTTTGCCTTTGCTAGCTTTGATTCTTGTTCCAGCTTATGTTCTTTGTTTAAGTTTCAAGTGCATTTGCTTTCAGTTTTAATTCCCAATCATTCCTTGTTATATTCAAACACCAATCATCAATCGTCTCTCGATTTTCCATCTCTAGCCTCATTGGGACATAACGACCCGGGAACACTCTATACTGCTTCCGGTTTTCTTGATTTCGTTTAAGTGTTTTCACCATTTCTAGTTTTTATTCTTGTTCTAGCTTATTTTCCTCGCTTATCTTTGTGTGCATTTGCTTATAAAAGTTTAGTGCCCAATCATATTTTCATCCTTGTCATATTCAAACTCCAATCTTCAATCGTCATTCGATTTTCTATTTAAGCCTCGTTGGGACATAACGACCCGGAGATACTCTATACTACTTCCGGTTTTCTTGGTCTCGCGGATCCTGATCCTTGTTGTGTCGTATCCTACTATGTTCATCGAATCGAAAACTAGATTCCATTCCTTATATCTATGAAGCGTATTACACAAGTCACAATACATTTAGGTTTGTCTAGGCAATAAATAGGCCGCGATTCAGTCAGTTCTCCCCTCCCCCCCTTCTACTACACTTACAACTTTAACTATCTTCATGACTCCACTAACGTGCCTACGCTCACTCCAGAGACCTCGCACTCCGATCTCGTAAGACCCTCCCCCCACAGCGACCTGCTCTATTAGCCTGCGCCTCCTCCCACTCACCGCACACCCTCAGGTCTCCCTCCTCCGACACCGACCTGTAGCTTCAGTATAACTACCTGGTTCTCTATAACCTTGGCTCTAGATACCAATCTGTCACACCCTCAGAAGGGGCCTGGACGGAATAGGTATCCGAGGGTGTGACGTCATAATAATCCGAACACAAGCAATAAAGAACGACCACTAATCAAGGACGTTTTGAAAAGTTATACTTGTCGCATTACATAAAAATTAAATTTAAGTTTTACAATCCAGGCATATGAAATTCAAATGTAGCCGAAGCATAATAGTGTTTGACAAAGACAACGAGTAAAAATAAGATAGGTCTTGAAATGGAGAATTCACATAGCACATAGACTCCATCAAGCATCAAGAATCAAGCCAAGCTAAGCACCTGAGAAACATGTTTAAAACGTCAACATAATGTTGGTGAATTCATAGGTTTAAGTTATATCAAGAGTGGACCACAAGATTTTAACACGTATGCGACTACTATAACAAATACAACATCGCATAAAAAGTAATTACTGTTGCGCTAAGCTCATGACACCGATGCTAATAACAATCAGGACATATCATATCATGCCAAATAATGTTCCTGCCCTTAACTGGTGTCCCAAACCAAAGACCACCACAACGCACAATCGACATGACATATATCCGTTTGTTCTTCGTTAAGTGAAATCAAAGCAGATAGGGATAATTAGTCCCAATAGATCTATTTACGCATTTGCGCTCACTTAACCAATCCAAATCGGCCATAGGTGACTAACGGTTCATGATAGTATGGGCAGTAGAGGTTTGTAAGCAACTTAGGCAACACGTAAACAGGTAACACTCACATTAAGTACTTGTGTCCAATTTTTAAAAGCAAACAATGTTTCTCACCCCAAAGTATAAAGCATTTGCAAATCAGTAAAATGTGGGGCTATGAACTCACCTTAACAAGGATGAGCGATAATCACAACAAATGATGATGATATAAGGAGGTCTAGCCGCGACCTAGATTAAATATGGTATGACTTAGTATTTGGTAAAGTAAACAAGTAGAGCATCTATGTTCATCATTTAAAGCATCCAAGAGTGTTTGTGTTTTTAATAATAAAAGACTTAGAAGATTTACAACCTCTCTGATAAATCCCGACACTTGCAAGAAGTTACTCTTTATAGAAACTTTCCCTTTTAGGGAAAGTTTTTAGTTTTAAAATGTTAATAGCGTCCCCTATATTTGTTAAGTTTCCATATTCTCAAAATGCACTAACTAGTCTTAATCGCTTAACTTCCAAGTCTGATCCGCTAAACTTTACCAAACTTACTATTTGTAGTAACTTTATCGCTTTTCCTAAAATATGTATATGACATTTTTAAATGATATAAATCAATATATGTGTGTTACTACATGTTTCGCTAGAGTTTAGAGAGTCCAAAAATGTCCGAACGTGTCCGAAAAGCTGTTTTACTATTCACATCAGCCCACTATTCATTGGGTTTTGCCGGAAATGTTTCAAGTTTCTTTTGACTATCCCGAAAAATGTTTCAAGTTTTATTTGGCCATAACTTGGCCGTTTTAAGTCCGATTTTAAAGTGTCATATGAGTAAAACTATCTATTCGAAATGAGCTCTTCAAAAACTACTTTTACGCCTAATGAAAATATTTTTAGGTCGCTCAAAACCTCAAAACCAATTCGGGACAGCAAGCACTTTTTGTCAAAAACGCAACCAAAATCTACCCAAACTTCACAATAGTGCCTAGTCTAGCCTAATCTCCATTCACAACTAAACCAACAAAACTAAACCTTAATCCAACCTAATCTCTATTGTTTGCAACTCTCATCCACCCTCAATCTCACCAAGAACATAATATAAAACATAAACATAAAGTTGTAAAAAATTTTGCTTCCACTTTATAAAAGATAACAAAATATTAATTTATTTATTTTGTAAAAATAACACAAACACGTGGATCTTTAGATATAAACATAGATCTATAGCAAGAATCATAACCATATCAAAATAATACAAGATGGGTCAAGAAATACTCACAAGGAAACAAGCAAAAGATGATATCACAAGATCTTGCAAAACCCACTTATAAAATTAGAAACCCTAATTTTATAACCTTGAAAACCCTTGAAATCAATGAACAAATACTTGGATACTCCTTAGATATGACTAGAGATGAACTTAAAATGCTTGGATCTTGAAGGGAATCAAAAGTTATGAATTGGTATGGTGGTGGAGGGGTGGTCGTGAGCTAAAGAGGGGAGGGAGGGAGATGTGTGTTTTTGTTGGTAACTTGGAAATGAAATAAAACCCTAGGTTGTGTTATATGCTAGTATATATAGGCAAGAGCTAGCTTGTCAAGCAAAGTATAAGTGGCCAACACACACCAAAGGGGTGTGTGTGTTGTTCGTCTAAACTAAGCCACAAGGACCATGGTTTATATTTTTTTTTTTGAGTCTTGGTTCATTATACTTGTCTAAATTTTGAATTTCAAGTCAAATAGAGTCAAAGTGTGCAAGTAAACACATGGTTTTGTCAAACTTGAGAAATGGTGCATGAGAAAGACTCTCTCATGTGTCACTTTCATACACATGCATGGAATTTTCAAGAAATGCTATTATTATCTACTGTTTAAACATCGTTGTCAATTTTTAAAACTTTTATTCGCTTCTGCATATTATCTTTAAACTTATGTCAAACTTTAACTATTTTCATTAATGCAACGATGTTGGATTTTCAAACGTACTCTTAGAGGTCATTCTTTGTATCTTGTGTGATGTGTATTATGACGTCACGCCCTCGGACACGTGTATTCCATCTATGCCCCGTTTGGGGGTGTGACAGGTTACCCGTCATATGTTTAGAGCATCCGCTATCCTTGATCCATTCTTCGGGCTCCAAGTCGACTCCAAGGCATATCTATTTATATAACCACAATAACTCAAATATTTGGTCCTATTATCTCATGGGTCCCAAAGTTGTTAAGTGCCAAAACATCCCTTGCATTTGATGCAATTAGTTAGGATGTAAGAATGGAAGACACATTTCTCATGGCATGTAACTTTGGCGTGGAAAGTTGTTCCAAGTTACGGGAAATCCATGAGGTTGGTTTTGTCGACCAACATGTGTTCTTGGTTGCGGCATTTTAGGACGAGAAAAATTATTATTGACTCTTCTAGGAGGTGGAGTTTTTGATCTAAAATTGGGTTTTGAAAATCCAACTCCGGGTTTAGATAATGGCTTATAGAATTGTTAAACTTCATTGTCACTAGCAACAGGAACTTTGACTTTGTTTACAATTATGTGTTTTGGTCTAGGACCCAAAAGAGATTTTTGAAAAGACACATTTTTCTAAGATACATGCGTTACTGGTGGCGGTCCCATATTTATTTTGGGGGCCGCCTGAACATTAAGGGGGGCGCCCATATTTATGGGACCTCCATTCGGAGACACCTTTTTCTAAGCTTTTACAAATTTTATTTCCTTAGTTCCACTAGATGATGCTTCAAATGAATTAAACCCTAAATCTAATTTATCACTAGAGGGTTTTTGATTATTTAATATTTCATTCAAGCAATGTGTACTCTTTTCAAATTTGTTTAATCTAGTAGATTCTTCTTTGAGATTTTCATTTTCAATTTTAAGTGCATGACACTTTGCACAATAAATATCAACTCCCTTGTTTTTCTCGAGTGTGGACAATTTATCTTTTAATTCTCTAAGTTTATTTTCTACCACGAAGATTACTACCAAAAATGACGTTACCTCCATTGTATGCCTTGTAAGTGGAGAAGAGCTTTCGGTTGCCCGTCATATGTTTAGAGCATCCGCTATCCTTGATCCATTCGTCGGGCTCCAAGTCGACTCCAAGGCATATCTCATTTGGTGCTTGAGCTACAAGACATGTCTCGTCTTGGATCTTTTCATCATTCTCTTCACCGCTATCGCTCCAAGAACCTCCAACAAATGCTCTTTGGTTCTTGTCTCTCGGTGGCTTTGGACATTCTCCAATAAGATGATTTGGATCTCCGCATCTAAAGCACTTCCTTTTACTTTTGCCGTTTTTGTCGTCTCGACTTCTTTGAAAGGTCTTTTTGTCATTCCGAGGTTGTCTTACGAATCTACCTCTTCTCTTAAAGAACTTCTTGAAGTCTCTTACCGCCATGGCGTACTCTTCGTCTTCACTACCGGAAGTCGAACACTCTTCATCACTAGATTCTTTCTTAGCCTTTAAAGCAAGAGATTTCCTTTTAACTTTTTCTTTGACTATTTCAGAATCTTTCTTGATGATCATCTCATGGACTTTGAGGTTTCCAATGAGCTCATCAAGAGATAGTGATGTTAAGTCTTTCGACTCTTCAATCGCCGTGACCTTTGCTCTCCATTTAGGATGTAGAGCCCTAAGAAACTTCCTTACGTAGTTCTTACTAGAATAACCTTCATCAAGAGCTTTAAGACTAGTAATAATAGTATTAAATCTAGCAAAAGCACTATCTATAGATTCGTCTTCAGAAATGACGAATTGTTCATATTGTTGAACCAAAAGGTCGATCTTATTATCTTTGACTTGGCTATTACCTTGATGGGTGATTAACAAAGTTTTCCAAATTTCTTTTGCCGTATTACACATGAAAATTCGTTCATATTCTTTTCTAGGCAAAGCATTGTAAATAACCATTTTGGCTTCATTATTTTTCGCAAGCCTTCTTTTAAGATCATCAGTTTGTTTTTCAAAAGGGACAACCTCATCGAGTTTGGTTTCCGGATTTTGAATAATGGGTTGAAAATCACCATTGGTAATAACATGCCAAAGATCTAGATCTTTTGATTTAACATATGTCTCGAATCTATTTTTCCAATAAATAAAACTATCACTTTCAAAAAGTGGTGGTCTTTGCATAGATTGCCCTTCTAGATATTTATCGGAATCCATAGATCGATCCAAGCTTTAAAATATAATATATTTTAAAAATCTTAAGTAACCTTGGCTCCTGATACCAATTGTATGAAACTAGAAGGGGGGTTGAATAGTTTACCGGTTAATTTGACCGTTTTAAAACTTTGCTTATAAAATGCTTTGATTCGAGTTGTATGTCAATCAATCAACAATATGAATCACAACTAAACTATCTAATGTAATGAACTAAGTAAACAATAACAATATAGAGAGATAGAGAAAGAAACGATCAAACCAAGACCCCAGATTTATAGTAGTTTCGGGCTACCAAAGCACTCTTCGTTCCATACTCTAACACCCCGCGTAACTCACCGAGAATTTCACTAATTCAAACAAGCTCCTTTAGGCAGAGAAAACCCGTTTGGCACTCCGCTTACTTTCTTTTCCAACTAAGCTAGATGTCGAGTCCAAATCTTAGCTAAAACAAATCTAAGACTTCACTAAGTCTTTACACACTCACAAGATATATACTCTTGGATTGACATACAATCCAAATCGCAAATACACAATTTACACAATTGGATCTACACACAATCCAATTTATACAACAACACAAAGTTAATATAATGAAGACTTGTGATCTTAAGGAGGAAGAAGGAGATCACTTAATAACAATTTATATGTATAAAAACGATTGCTCTTCTCTTGTACTGATTAGAAAAAAGGAGGAAGAAAGAATTAATCACTTGAAACAAGATCAAGGTATGTTAGTGATTAAGATATGTGTTTTAGAAAGAAATAAAGAAGAGAGAAAAATAGATCTGAGAAAATTCATGGCAAGAGGTTGTATTTTTCAGATGGAGGCCTAATAATTTATTAGAACAAAAAGAACTTGTGTTGGCGGCGGTCCCAAATATATTAGGGGGCCGCCAGGCCTATAAGGGGCCGCCGTAGACTACGCTCCTCTTTTTGTCTTTTTGTGGGGAATGTGTTATCTGTTTTAGAACCTTCCATTTAGGGGGAAAATCTGATTTCAAATTTATTATTTTAATAATACATTTCTTTTATAAATAAATATTTTGTTTTTATATTTTTATAAAAACACTTTTGTAGAAATGTAAGGTTTAAGAAAAATATTTTCTTAATCACCTAATCATGTAATGAGTTGTTTTATCCATACCTATAAGTGATTAATCTCATAATTTACGGTTAGTATTTTATAAATGTTTATTTTATTGTAAACGTTTACAATTTTTTTTTTGTGGTTAATATCGAAAAAAAAACATCGAGAGGTTGAAAAATATAATAACGTTTTTAGACATTAATTTGGTATTAAACAATTTTTTACAACCTTTTGCATGAATATCTTTCAATTCTTTCTCTCTCTAGATCTCACTAAATCTCTCTAAACTTTTTTTTATCTTGTTTAACTATGATTCAATCTTCTATCCTTTCCTTCTTCCCTCAAGTGCAAGAGAAGGACTTTCGTCATCATCAAGATACGAAGTTATGTAGTCTAGTTAGTTCATTTTTAACATATGTTACATATAGATCAAGTCCATGTCTTCAATAGTTTAGTATGTGGAAGATCCAAATGGTGTGTGTATTCGGAAGGTTGATTGTAGTTGTTAGATTTTTGGCCTTAAAAATACATTTTGTGAAGATGTAGATAGGTTCTAGCTAAGATTAAGACACGACATCTAGCTTAGTAATTGGAAAAATTTGCAGCGACGCAAATTTATTGTTGTAGGGCCATAAAACACAAGGTTTGTTATGTTGGGCCATAAAACATAACAGGTTTGGTTGTACGCGAAGAAGAACTCGACATCTAGCTTAGTGTCAGAAAATAATGTAAGCAACTTGTATGGTTTTCTCCGCCGAGAAAGGAGCTTGTTGACTAGTGAAGTAACTCTCGAGTTGGGTACTCGGGGAGTGGAGTAGGGCGAAGAGGAGCTTCATGACCAAACCACTATAAATCATTGTGTCCGGTTTGCATTTCTTTTCACTTATCTCTTTACGCTTTTATTTACATTTATCGCTTTACTTTTATATTTGCATTGTGTTCATGATTGTGTGGATAGGTGCGCATATTGTGTTAATTATGATTATGTAGTACTTTGTAGTTATTATTGTGGTTGAACTTGTATTGTTAAGATATGTGCTAGTTGTAAAACCTATTATCGACACTTCGCATATTACGTCTAACTTGATTGGCGATTTGATACAAAAGATTTAAAGTTTTTAAATGAAAATGTATTCGCCCCCCCCCCCCCTACGGTTTCTGATAACGCCTAAATTATACATGTTTTCTATGGCGTTATTTGTATATATTTTATCATTTCTCATGAACTTTCGATAATTAATAGCTTAAATTGCTTTCAGGTTCACTTGAAGACCATCCGAGTTAGATAAATCAAATCAATACTTACACAGTAAAGAAACACACATTCCCAGGATAGATCAACAATCAAGCTCCATTGTCCCAAATGTTGCACCGCACTTCCTTCTGTGCTCCGCCCTTACCTCAAGTCAAAGACAGTCAAAATCGCATTTACTCACCAAGTACGGCGCACAATTTCCTTTGTGCGCCGCACTTCCCACCTGATATGAAGAATTTATGAAGACTTTAATGCTACTGCATTTACACCTTAAGTAAGCCGCACATATTCTCTTGTGCGCCGCACTTACTCTATAAACATTTAATACTTGTGCATTTAATCACCAAGTGCGCCGCACAATCTTTTGTGTGCACCACAC
Source organism: Tanacetum coccineum (assembly GCA_026074375.1). Taxonomy (NCBI): domain Eukaryota; kingdom Viridiplantae; phylum Streptophyta; class Magnoliopsida; order Asterales; family Asteraceae; genus Tanacetum; species Tanacetum coccineum. The sequence goes on along the minus strand of BQNB010051612.1, from coordinate 12,070 downwards.
TTTCACCCGAATATCAGCCTGTAAATAGAGCCTCAAAATCTCTCATTTTCATATCAACAAACATAAAACATCATCACAAACAACAACCCTCTCCCACAAACCTTTCTCTCCAAGCATAAACACCATATCTTTTGTAGATTCAAGATCGAAGAACCAAAAACGAGGAAGAATATCATACTAGTATAATAAAAATAATAAAGTTTGTTATTGAAGCAAGTTATGTTATGAACTCCTTAGCCATGAGAGGCTAAATCTCTCATGACTACTCGGTGATGTTATGATAATGAATACGTGTTATGTATGATTGTGATCTCTCTAATCTTTAGCTTATGTTGCAATCCTATTATATCTTATCTTGTCCATCTTTGCTTATCAACTTAAATTATATAATCATATCGGTATAGGTCGAGAGACCCGCTATGATCTATGTAGTTTTAAAGATTTGTCTATGGTCTTTATCGTTTGTGCCGAGAAATCCACTTTCGTAAATTGATAAAAAAATAAGCTTTGATATACTAGTAACTGGATTATTTTTTTTTTTTTTTAAGTGACACATCTGGACTAGTTTAACTAAATATAAGGGTCTTGAGTTAATCAAGTTAGTTTGTGAAAATGTTTTCTGACGAGAAATTCTTTTTATAAATTAAGGTTTCACTTTTGAGGTCTAATCATTTCCAACACTTATAAATTATTTTCAACTATCCGAGTAGTCATCTTTATTATCATTGGTACAACAAAAGTTACTTTCAAAATTGTTAAAGTCTATTTTCTTTTTGATTATTTGAACACTACTCAAATCCCTGTCGACGACCTGGTCTTACCTAAAAAGATTATACTACATACGTGGGTTATACTTTTACCCTTGTGTTTCCCTATAATAAAATTGGTATTTTTAGTAATTATAAATTTAAAGCTTTTGAAACACATCAGTTTCCACAATACTGTTAGCAATAAAAGAGCCAAGCACAACTTGGATTCTACTTATATGTGGCACTGTCTTCTTGCTCATATAGGCAAGAAATGTATTTTAAAAAAAAAAAAAAAAAAACTGCAACATGATGGGCTTTTAAAATCAACTGATGAAGAATCTTTTGATAAATTCGTATCTTGTTTATCGGGCAAGATGACAAGGAAACCGTTTCCACATCGTACCGAAAGGGCGACTGATCTTTTTGGAATAATACATACTGATGTGTGTGGTCCACTTAGACATGTGTCAAGACAAGGTGCTAGCTACTTCATTACCTTTACGGATGATTATAGTCGTTATGGTTATGTTTATTTACTTAAATATAAACATAAGGTCTTTTAAACATTCAAGGTGTTTAAAAATGAAGTAGAAAATCAACTCGGGAAGACTATCAAAGGTCTTCGATCAGATCGAGGTGACGAGTATATTTGTCAAGAGTTTAAAGATTATCTAAAAGGTTGTGGAATTGTCTAGCAGCTTACACCTTCATACACACCACAACATAATGGCGTGTCAGATAAGAGGACTCGTACCTTGTTCGGCATGGTTTGGTCTATGATGAATCTTACAACTCTGCCGTTATCCTTTTGGGATTATGCTCTAGAGTCTGCTACACACATTCTCAGTATGGTTCTAACCAAGAAGGTTGATAAGACACCATATGAATTATGGTATGAAAAATTTCCTAATTTGTCTTACTTAAAGGTCTGGGGTTGTGAGGCTCTTGTGAAGAGAGACACGCCTGAAAAACTCCAATAAAGATCTGTTAAGTGTATTTTTGTAGGATACCCAAAGGAAACAATGGGTTACTATTTCTACTTCCCACTTGAAAACAAAATTGTTGTTGCAAGGTATGCTGAATTCTTGGAGAAAAATCTTTTGTCTCAAGAAATCAGTAGGAGGGCCGGAGAACTTGAAGAAATTCAAGATGAAGATACATCACCTTCTGAAAACACTAGTGAAATACCTATGGAGGTTGAAGGTTTCGAACTACCTCACAAGAGGAAGTTGTTCCCGTTCATAGGTCCGCAAGGACACATCGAGCTCCCGATCGCTTATGTCTAAATGTAGAAGTGGAGGAGCATAGTTTTGGGGATCTTAATGAACCCGCTAACTATAAAGCTGCAATATTAGATCCAGAATCTGATAAGTGGCTCGATGCTATGAATGCGGAAATGCAATCCATGAAAGATAATCAAGTCTGGTACTTGGTTGATCTTCCTCCTAATTGTAAGACTGTTGGGAGCAAATGACTTTTTAAGAAAAAGACTAACATGGATGACATTGTACACACCTATAAAGCTCGTTTTGCAGCAAAAAGGTTTTACTCAAACCTACGGGGTTGATTATGAAGAAATGTTCTCACCCGTTGCTGACATTAGAGCTATTAGGATTCTCATAGCTATATCGGCGTTCTATGACTATGAGATATGGCAAATAGATGTCAAAACTGCCTTCTTAAATGGTTATCTTGATGAAGATATTTATACGGTGCAACCTAAAGGCTTTATTAATCATAAACATCTCAGAAAAGTATGCAAGCTTCAAAGATCCATTTATGGTCTTAAGCAAGTATCAAGAAGCTGTAATAAAAGATTTGATGAGGAAATCAAAAGGTTTGGATTTGCTTAAAATCTTAATGAGCCATGTGTATATCAAAAGGCTAATGGGAGTATGATGACATCAAATAATGTCTATTTTATAGCATCATTTATCACATGTTATTAACCCATTTTGTATAGTTATTGCAAATAATTGTTACTTAATCATTTATATTTGAGAATTGCAGTAATTATGGAGTACTTGGTGAAGTTAGGCTAAAAGGCACGCATTTTAGAGCATAAACGAAGAGTTTAAGAAAGTCTACTAATCTGACAGCAAATACGCCGTATTATTCTAGACCTATACGACGTAGCCAAGACTTTGACGAATCAAAAGACCATTGCCTGACTTTGAAGAATACGGCGTATCCACATCAGTATATACGTCGTATATTATACTTTGGTCAAATATCAAGAAAAGCACACTTTCAGCTAATACTCTGTACCTCAAGAAGCTTGATACGCCGTACCCAAGATGTACAAAACACCGTACCCAAAGAGTTAATACGTCGTACCCAACGAGCCAATACGTCGTACCCAATAGGTCCGATACGCCGTATCCAGGATGTCGGATGCGCCGTATCTATATCAGCTAAAGAAAATTATGGAATATTTTATTCTTGGAGCCCACGCCAAGTCATCCAATACGCCGTATTGAGCTTCCCAATACAATCGTACGAAACCGAATACCGAATCCTATATATACAGACGACCCTAAACTCAATTTTAAGTATGCAAGTGAATCCCTAAACCACCAAGTTGACCAAGAGACGATCAGAAGAGCATAGAAGGTCAGAAAAGAGCCTCAAGATCATAGGAAAACTCTTATAATCTTCGCACAACCGAATACGCGTTCGATCAAGGTTTCTTTACTTAATCGTATTTATATTCAAAAACGTGTGTATTTATCTGGTATCAACCTTGTTTATTGAAGATCTAATGTTTGGTTTGTTTATCTCCGATTTGCTATAATGTTATCGTTGATTGTTGTTTATGTTTATCAATTTATATTCATTTACGTGCTTAAGTATGTGACTATCATTCAACTGGGTCTTAGTCCCTACATATTTAATGCGCTTGCATCTTCGGGTTTGTTTGGTGTAGGCTAAGAGTTGGGATAGCTCTCCTTATTGCAAATTTATATATCTAGGAATTAGGATCACAATTATTGACGTATCTCTGACCTTTAGATTAGTGAGCTAGTTGAGCCATTAGGTTGACCTTGGTATCAACGGTAGTTTCTTATTCTATTCTGGTAAGGACTCATACAGTGGATACTAATTTTATAATCGCCGTTAAGCAGTAGTGGGTTTTAACAGTCTCGATGAGCTAGGGTTTTGTAAGCAGTACAATTACTTAGGATATAAGATAGATTATAATCAACATAAGGAAGCTTTATGCGGATGCGTCTAATTGTGACAGAATTAGCGTGTCTAGGTCTTAGGAAGAAGTACCGCCTAAGTCTAGGAATGATATGCCCTTCGAGATAAGACAATCATTGCACTAAATTAAACAACCTGAATATTATCGAGGAATTATTACATGGTTTATCATTTTACTTACATTAGTTCCTTGATCATTCCTATATCGTTTGTTTGTCTTGCTTGTGTGTGTTTATTGCTTTACTTGTCCAAACTTAGTTTTTTGTTACAAAAACCGTGCCAGTCTCTCAGGCTGAAACCCCCCTTTTGCATTAGTTTTAGGTTTAACTTAGATAACTAAAATACTGATAGAATTAGGAATTAACGCTCTCGCTCTTAGTGATCGACACCCTACTTACCAACGGAAATACTACCACTCCGTTACCAGGTAACACTGCCGTTTAATGTGTTTGTTTTTTAGGTATAGTCGGCAAAATATAAATAGTAAAAATTGATAATAAATATCACATCCACACGTCACATCAAGTTTGGCGCAGCTGCCAGGGTGGAGTGAAGTTGTTTAGTTTCTTTTTTTTATAGTACTTTTAGTTTTAGATTAGTTTAGTTAATTTGCATATTTGGGTGTTTGTTTTGTGGTTTTAATTTTTCTGCATTGTATTTTTTTGATATGTGTTTTTTGTGTGCAGTATTCAGTTCGCCTATAATTTTTTTGAGTCGAATACTCAATACGGCGTATTCATTTTCTTGGATACGGCGTATAAATTTTTTCAAACCAATACAACGTATTCGACTCTATCATCAATACGGCGTATTCAGTTCTCTGAATACGGCGTATTAAGCTATTTGACAGTTTTCTTTCCTAGCAAATTTATTACAGGTTAAAAATGGACAAACCCAACATTACTATGGAGGAGTATATCTGGCTTGAGGAAGAAAAAGCTCATAGGCGTGGTAAGGTGTATAACTGGGAAACCGCTACGTATGGTAAGATCTGGGATTATGAAGACGTTCACGACCTTGGATCTGTTGAAAACTTGGAATTCCTGCTATGTCTTTTACGACACTGTTAAACATATGATAGCTAAAGCAACTCTCGTTTGAGATCCCGGTAAATTATACTTAACAACGATGAAATTGACTTTAGAATATCGTTTGACGAATCCGACGATGAAGATTGCACGGTAATTTTCGACAAAAAATCATTTTCTTACAAAATAATTTCTGTCAACAATTTAAAAACGGATTCGGAAAATGATAATGATAAAGTCAATATTCCTTTGCTTCCATCACCCAAGACTAAGGTCAATTATTTCTATGATTTAGACTTCTTTAAAGATTTCAAGAATGAATTTTTAACCATTGTTTACAATGATGCTCAAACGTCCAAATCAAATTTATTAACTGAACCGATTTTAAACCCTCAACATATCGATGAATTTAATTTGAAAGATGAAACATCATTGTCCGAATGTGATGAAGAGGAACAAAACGTTTTATACTTTAATGATCTATTTCCTTTTAACGTAATTTATCCCGATGATTCAAAATCGGATAAGGACAATGATAATGATAAAATTGATATTAAACACTCTTTGGGGGATTTATCTATCGAACCATTACCTAGTGTAATAAAAATCGATGCTCAATGGTCAAATAAGCTTTTTGAGACAAGTCATGATACATCTAGTAAGTTTTTCAAAAATAAAACTTTTGTCAAAGGATTAGGCACTAATGTCATAACTTGGAATTTTCTTTGCAAAGGGGTGCTAATAAATCTTATCAAGAATTTAAATGTGCCATTTGGCATCCCGTTCGACCCCAAATTGTTTTATAAGGATGGGATTAAACTGGGGCAAGTCTAACTTAAAGACTTTTCTGTAAACAAAAGTGCTTGCCGGGAGACAACCCAGAATTTATCTCTTTGTTATCGAGTCTGTCTTTCCAGACTGTCTATACGGCGTATCCAAACCCCATGGATACGGCGTATTGACTGTTTGGACGTTATCAGTCCTTTATTTTTCTGCAGTTTAATTGTTTTCTGCAGGTATCAATACGGCGTATCATGGGGAATGGATACGACGTATTGACTCCCTGTGCAGTATTTATATTTTGTTTCATGTATATTAACCATTGTAAATACACGGAGATGGAGTTGTACTTGTTTTCTTATGCTTAATACAAGACCCTCTGAACGAAGTCGACATCGTTGGTGGGGTATTTTTAAATCTGGAAATCTCGAAGTGTTAGAGTCTTTTAAAATCTCGAGACGGTTGTTCAACACACTTTTTGCTCAAACACTCAAAATGAAGAACCATCCGGAGCAAACTATCAGGGGAGTTACCTCGTTCTAATTCTTTTCCCTTAATTATTTAATTATTTTATCTATACAACGAGGACGTTGTATAATTTATGTGGGGGGATAGAGAATTAGAACGTACTTGTCCTCATTTTTACAAATAAAATGCTATATGCTTAAAAATGCCTAAAAATGGATCAAATTTTAAAAAACATTTAGCATACTTTTTGTGAAAAATCACTAGTTACATTACCTAGCACACTATTACCCTTAATGCCTATTTATGAGAATTAAGCCTTACCATTTCCAACTGCTTACTAAAATTACACAAAAATATGAGTGTGCCGGTGATGTAGTAGACTTTAGAACTTGTCCTAGTATATCACTCAAGACCTCAATGATAAGAACTATGGATTTAGATGGAGTAACATGCTTGACTGGTAAATTTCTAGGATTAAACCAAAAAAGCCTACATGTCGTAATATTAACTAACTACACTGGTTAGTTAACCCCCGTGTAACCCTTTTTCTTACTCTCATTTTTAGAGTAAAGATACCCCTAGAACAACCTGCTGAGCTATTCCTTTCTTTTTCCACACCAATTAAAATTGTTTTGTTACACCTTAGCCTACCGTGTAGATTAAAGCCTATTTTAATCAATCGTGCTAGTTGCTTTCGTGTAAAGTTTTGTAGTTCTTGCGTCAATGTAAAATTTCTCTATCTATGTAATGGTCAGGAAAATTGCACAATACACTGGGAAAGTTTGTAGCTCGTGTGTTTTTCTACTTTCGCAATTATGTATTATGTCCGAAAGAAGAAGAGTTCAAAGAAAAAATTAGCCGAACAAATGATGAATGTAAAGACGGTGAATTACACCGAGATTTATGATGTATTATTAGCAAAAAAATTGATGAAAGAAAAAGATAGTCGATTCAAGAGCTTATACCGATGAAATTATTTGAAAGGATCGATTATTCATTGATACGTGCAAAAATTAACAATGTAAAGTATTGTAAAAAGTTGCTGATATCACCACTTATCTTGTAAAAGTCTGTAAATTTTAGGATGTAAGGGAAGTCGACCGTTATAGGAACGCCAACTTAGGTTGTCTTTATCCTTTCTATGATCGAGGCGTTTGTCTATATGTTTAAGTCTTTGTCATGAAACGGTCAGGGAAAAGTTACTAGCAACCGCACCTTATTTGTTGGCTTTAATCTATTTGTTTTGTTTATTTTATTTAACAACAATTTTACTTCCCTTTCCTGATAACTAACCTTAGGAGAGGATGTGTACGAACGTGGATGTCTATTCCGTCGTTATGGCTATGTATGCATGTCTTAGCTGCCTTGTTTGACGACGACCCGCTTAGAGAAGTGAAAGATACGAGAGAAGACAGGTCCACTGTCAGTTATATTCGATTCTTATATCTGTATAATGAAAGAAATGAGATATAAGAGGAGGAAACTTAGAGAGTCCTTTAGAGAATAAATGTGCACAATTAGAGATCCTTTTGATGCTGTATTACTCCTTAGCTTCAGAGGTCGGTGATGTGTATCCACTTGCCTGCCTATGTTCAGCTGAGGAGATAAGAGACTCGAACGGATGAAGTAAGAGATGAGCAATGACAAGCGTACTACTAAAATGATACACCTTAGATTAGTCGAGTGATCTGAGTGATTTCATTTCCTTATTTCGTGAGGAGATTGGTTTTGTACAGGTGGTTTGAACAAGAAAAAGTGCTTTAACGAAAAAGTCCTTAACCTCGGTTGGGATACATTTTCATAAACTTTTCTAAAGTCTACTTGAGGACACGTACAGAAGAGGTCAGATAGTGATAGGAGAAAGTGGGGGGATATTTGATACATCCCAAAAATAATGTATTATTTTACTATCATTTTTCCCATCTGTTTCTGCCCACACTTTTATATTATTATTGTATGATTTTGGTATTAATGCTTTAAAGTTGATAAAAATGCAGTAATTTAGGAGTAGTAATTGTAAAGACAAAGCAAAATACAGGGAGGACGCATTTCTAGAGAGCTAAAAACGAGTTGAGACATTCGAAGAAATCTGTGTAAACTGTACTATTCACGTAGATCCAGCAAAGAAGATAGAAGACATATCTACGCCTGCTTAGCACAAGAAAAGCTAAATGATCAAATTCCCGATACGACGTATCACTATTCCAAATACGCCATATGCACAACTGCATTGAGAATCAAGAGAGTGCAATATGATACGCATTTTCAGATGAATGATGGTAATTATCTTGATTGATTTGATCTTATCGTGGAATCCAAGGAAATTAACCATATACGCCAGCGTAAGCTACTCTTATCTCCATCTACGAGGCTGATATCTCGAGAGGAGAGACCCTGTAAACAGACACACTAATGTAAAGAAGTTCAGAACACAGACAGCCCTTCAGGAATACAGAAGGAGCCACGATGTTAGGCGAAAAACAGAGAAGTGAAAGAAGAGAAGTGGAGGAAAAGAGAAAAGGGCAGGGGGAGAGAGTAGAAGTTAAGAATGAGGAACGTAGAGGAAGTATGAGAGAGTGAATGTAGAGAAGAAGAGAAGAGGGAAGCAGAAGGTTTTAGATAGTTATGAGAGCAGTAGTAATAGAGAAGTTTACAAAGAAGTAGAAGAAAGAAGAAGAAGTTTTTAGAAGAAAGTTTGCAGAAGTTTACCATGAGTAGAAGTTACAAATGATTTCTTTTCAAAAACATGCCAAATGGCTTTGCTAATATTTCAGTTGATAGCGCAACACGGTGTCGGGGCGTCAGGTGTTGGGGTGGATAACTCCGCGTCCGGAAGTCTTCATCCTTTAAAGGCAAGTATTTCAAAAAGAAAAACGTGGCCTCTCAACGGGAATGAAGAGCAATTTATTCTGGGGGCATGGTACTACTTTAGGACCATGCAAATAAAGGCTTTTAATTGAGTGATATTACGGCAGCAGCATCACAACCCGTGTGCTGCATTTCCTAATATCCACTTAAGTGTATGTTTTCATTAGTGCATCCTATGTGATTGTTAAATAAGAGAAATCTTATTTTCTTTGGTGTTTTTTGGAGTGGTTTTGATTTTTGTGTTTTTGTTTGTTGTTTGTTTTTGTCAATTTCGAAAATTTCATTCCATCATCTTGAATGAAAAACTATTTTCAAAATAAATATTGACACTTCTCAAACAATGTCCTTCAGCTTTTAAATAGAAAACGGGACATTGTTGAGGCGGCGATGTAGTAGAGAGAAAGAGGGGAGAGAGAGAGGGAGGAGAAATGTTTCAAAATTTCTTTAGTCATGATCAATTGAGCTGTTTTTATTTTAAAAAAGGACGGATAAAAAGTATTTTAAACGATTTTTTGTACCTTTTGTGTTAATCTTTGTATTGCCTTTAGGATGTAGTTAGCTAAAATATTATGTCTAGTGGTATGAGAGTTTATAATTTTTGGGACTATTTTGTGCTTTTGCCTAGGTGGTTTTACATTTGAATATACTTTATAAAACTTAATTTGCAAATTTAATAAGTTGGGTAAAATTGGGGGGGCCAAATATGTCTAAGATAAATCGATGTTTAACACCATCATAATCCATGAGTTATTGATCGGTAAAATCCCTACACTCACTCAGAATCAACACACTCGTACCACTCTAACAGCGTCTCACAACAATCATGATCATCTCTAGACCAAGTTCATGCTCTTAGGTATAATCGGAACATATGAATTTTCATTGATAATCTTCTCGATCACAATTTGGTTTTGAGCTGGTGCGGCAAGCGGGTGTCTGTGCAGCACGTTGGTGTATTGTTTGGGGGCTAAGGGTTGGGAGGCAGGATGAACTTTTGATATTTTTTTAGGGTAGTGGTTTTGTTTTTATTCTGGGGTGTTTGGTCGTTCCTGGGGGTTGGCGGGGAGTTGGGGATGGCGGTGAGGGGGGAGGGAGGGGGGAGAGGGGGGAGGGGAGAGGAGGGTCGGGCCGGAGGTTCTTTTTTCTTTTTGTAGTTTTGAAATAATGTTTTAGGATTTACATAATGTATTATAGGTTTTACCTAATTAGCTTTGATCATTTGATTGTTTGTTAATAAATGTGTTATGTTTGGAATTGAATGATTTGTGTGTATCGTTAAATTAAAAAAGGAAAAAAAAAAAAAAATAAAATTAAAAAAAACTTGTGGTTAAAATAAAACAAGTGCAAAATAATGCAAACAATATGATTAGGGTTTTGTGTTGTGTAATGAGTATTGTACTGGCTGTCTACTTGAGGACAAGTAGGATTCAAGTGGGGGGATATTTGATAACATCAAATAACGTCATATTTTACTATCATTTATCCCGCACTTTTTACCCACTTTTATATAATTATTGCATGATTTTGTACTTAATTGCTTTAAAGATGATAAATGCAGTAATTCAGGAGTAACTTGTGAAGACGAAGCAAAAAGGCGCAATTCTGGAACTAAAACGAAGATATTTGAAGAATTCTGAAAACTGCTACTATACGCCGTATCCAGCAAAGAAGATACGGCGTATCAGCGCCAGCTCAGCACAAGAAACGCGTAATGATCAATTCCCGATCCGGCGTATCCGCTACTCTCCAATACGCCGTATGCACAGCTGTTCATCAGTCAAAGATACGCATTTAATATGATTGATGGTAATTATCTTGATTGATTTGATCTTATCGCGGACTCCAAGGAAATTAACCCTATACGCTGTATCCACTTATCTCCATACTGCGTATCCAGGCATATTTTGGACACTATAAATACAAGGCTCAAATACGAGTTTAAGTGGGCAATATCATATTCTCTGTATAGTATACATTAGAGTTCGAATTTCAGAAGCCAAGAAGAGCACCAAGGTCAAGCATCAACCACAATTCGATAGAAGACATCGTGTAATTCCTATTTTCTTAATCATTCGATTTTCAATTGTTTGATTACGCTTGTATGATTATGACGATTGTGGGCTAATACCCTCGGGTATTAGCCATGTTTATAAAGATTATTATGTTTGGTTTGATTTAATTTTGGCTTGTTTAATCGTTGTTGTTTAATTATGTTTATCGCCTTATACTTCTTTATGTGCTTGTACATGCGACCTATCATTCAACTGGGTCTAGTGAGACTTAACCAGTAATCTAGATGTCAGGATAGCTCTCCATGTTGTGTTTTATATGCCCGAACCAATAGGATCACAAATGACACCTTGTCTTTTACCCTTTTATTATGAGCTTAGTTAGACCGGCAGGTCACCCGATAATTGTTCATGTTCTTAATTAATTGGTAATTGATTTTGGTGGTGGACTACTGGTGTATAAAATAACATCAAGCAATAAGTGGGTAAAGTCTCGATGGGCTAGGGTATTAACAGGATCACCATTGCTTTAATTCCCTATGATAGATTATAATTAGACTATAGGATGCTTTATGCGGATGCGTTAATCATGACAAGATTGTTCGTATCTAGGTCTTAGGAAGAAGAACCGCCTAAGTCTTAATAATGATATGCCGCCTCGAGATAAACAACCATTGCACTAATTAATCAAACCAACATATAATCGGATTAACATGGTTAATATAGTTTTCTTATATTTGGCTTGTACCTCTCTTTTAGCTTTTGTTATTTGGCACTTGTGTTTATTGTGCTTAGAATTGGTATTTGGCACCGTAAAGCTGTGCCAGTCTCTCAGACTGAAACCCCCCATTTATCTCTAGTAAATATGTATAGCTCTAACACCTCCAAATTTACATCGCAGCGGAACCAACAGTTTGGGTGTTAAGTCATAGCACAACAATATAAGAATATAAAGAACGACTCA
>BQNB010051611.1:10288-38016 GCA_026074375.1 Tanacetum coccineum | reverse complement strand
ATTTATAAGTAACTTTTTATACCTTTTACTTGTATATACTTTATATAACTTAAACAACACCCATATAGTGTATATACTTGCTTTATAACATGATCCATAACATCTATATATCATATAACAAAGTTTACCAAAACCATAAACATGAATAAAAACCAATTTTCATGTAGATAAGTTACTTAGATGGTGATTAACTACACAAACATTATATATGCATAAAATCACAAAAAGTAAAGAGATTAAGGGTTTTAGGTAACCTTAATATGAAATATAGTGATGAACAACACAATCTAAACCCTAGTTTAGATGACAAACCCTAGCTTTCAACACCAAGAAAACCCTAGATTTTCCAAAGAAACCCTAACTCCTTTTCTTGCTTCAACACTTGTAGATGCTTAACCAAGCATTCTAAACACCTTAGGTTATCTTAGAAATAATATAGGAATGTGTGTAATTGTTGTAAATAATTTTTGTAAGGTTTGTTTATGTGTTTTGAGGTGTGTCGTGGCCCCAAGGAGGAAAAAAGGAGAATATGTTTTGATTTTCCCTTAGCAAATGCATATGTGTGTGTGTTCTTTACTAGTGAAGGCCTTATATACTCCAAAGACTAGTCAAGATCACTATTAGGAGTCTTAGACAAGATGAGGAATTCATGAGAAGTTCTTAGTCCAAGAAACATATGTTTTAATTTGTTGTTGTATGTACAAATCAAGTTGCAAGAAATCTAGATATTTCCTTTGATCTTTTCTACCAAATCCGACCATAGGTTGATATATATGATGAAATTTTGTAAATTTTGGTTATTGGGTACAATAGTGTGTATTTGTTAAAGCGTAGAAAATTTTTGGTGGTTCCGGGTACGCCTAAACGTATTTTATCGCGAAACGTAAACACTTTACGCAACCAATAAAAATAAAATGAACAAAGTTAATAATTATCATCAAAATAATTACTTAACACTTGCTTGATGTAAACATTTAATTGTTTGATGCCCGTTTACATTGAACGATAATTTTTAGCTTACGCGATTTAACTTAACGATTAAGATTTAAAAGAAAACGTGTACAATACTAAAAATACATAGTGAAATTATTGACGTCGTAAATGACCCTAAAACACAAGGTGTTATACTGCGACCCTAAGTTATTCTATAAGGATGGTGCATATGCAAGTGTTATTCAACTCTACAAATTAGAATTGGAGAGGCTAAGGTATGTTCGTTAAATTCACATGAAAATTTGATCTCCTAATACGGATACGGCGTATCGATCTTTGACCAATACGCGTATCAAGAATTTTAATAAGATTTGACCAGTCAACTTTTCAAATTAATACGGAGTATTCACAAAAACCAATACGGCGTATCCATAAAAGGGTATAAAAGCCCTCTGATACGCCGGATCACATTTCACACATAGTTTTTACAACTTTCACACCGCGGTTAAAAATCTTTTGGAGATCTCTTTTTTGAATTTCTTTCTTGTTCCTAGCATAATCTCATTCCCTAAACAAGGTACGAATCTCTTTGATTTTTGCTTATTTCAATTTTTAAATTAGGGTTAGGGTGTATAACTTTTGAATTGGGGGTTTTTGTTTGAATGAGTTGTGGGCAAACTAGGAAGAGGTTTGAATTAGTTTCCCCATGCCATTTTAGTTCAAACATTGGTATGTTAAGGGTTAGGATCAAACGGGTAATAGTGGTGTCACCCATTTGGTTTATATTAGCAAAACCAATACGGCGTATTCATTAAGTTAAATACAACGTATTTGTTCAATAACCCCTAATTGTTAGTTATATCAATACGATGTATTCATTAAAATGAATACGGCATATTAGGGTCTTTTATCCCCATTATTTGAAAATCCTCAATATGGCGTATTCATTGAATTGAATACGACGTATTAAGTCTTTTACCCTTAAAATTTTAAAAACTACCAATATGGCGTATACCTTCAAAAACAATACGGAGTATTAGTCTGACCCCTTTAATACTCCTTATTGAGTTTAGCTTGATACTGAATATCCTATACGGCATATTGGTATTCCCAAATACGCAGTATTGACCCTCAGACCAGACAGTCTATTTTTATATCCTCATAACTAATAGCGTTTATTTTGCAGATATGGCATTACCTCCCAAGAACGAGAGGCACCTGTGGCTTAGGTTTAATACTCAAGGATATACAGAGGAGGAGATATATGACTTTGAGACCATGTTGGAGAGGCTTTATTATAGGAAGGTACATCGGGTACACACCTTGGATTTTGTTGGGTTGACTGAGGATATGGATAGGGATATTACTGAGAGGTTGCAGATGTATCATAAGGGGATGATGGTCAGGTTCTGTTTACTAGTTCGATTTGGAGAGAGTTAATGGGCATTCGTAGGCCGTTGGTTAGAGAGATCATCCTGGAGTTCTTTAGCATGCTCAGGTTTAGAGGGCATTTTTTATCTTGAGGCTAACGACATCTTTCAGTTTCAGTTAGAAGGGTTGAGATGGCAGTTAAGTTGAAGGCAGTTTATTGCTATTCTGGGTTTACATACTATTGAGGAGATAGAGACCGATGGGTTTAGAGCATGCTGGGATGCTAGTTTAAGAGTGATAGCCTCTAAGGCTGAGTTGGTTGACTACTGGGTTAGGATTTCTTCTAGTGGTGAATTTCTAGGCGCAGCTCCTTCTTACACTTTGGTCTAAGAGCCCTTGAAGAGGTTGTGTCATAGGCTGGTTTCTTTTACTATTGCTGGGAGGGGTCAGGCACCTGAGAAGGTGACCACTACTGACCTTTTCTAACTAGGGAGTATGGATGAGGGGATGGCGGTGAATGTCCCCTACTTGCTTGCATAGTACTTGTTCAGATTTACTTAGGGAAGCATAGAGCTTAGATGTCTAGAGGTCACTTCATTGCACGGCTGGGTATGCATTTTGGGGTGATTACAAAGCAGAGCCTTCGGACTTTGATTGTGGAGGTCCGTGAGTTGACCACTATTGACATAGAGGAGCTTATCAGGTTGTGGATATGCGAGAGATTATTGGATGTTGTGAGGTGGGTTGCGTTGGGTCTACAAAGGCAGCAGGCTAAAGCTACGTGTGGAGCCGCTGAGGCTGATCCCAATGGTCTTTAGGATGATATTCCTGCTGGTCAAAAGGATGTTTAGGCTGATCCAGCACCCCAGCAGGCACTGCAAATACCTCATACAGCTTCTCCCACTCCTAGGACTATTCCACAAAGGCTGTAGAGATTAGAGGAGGAGGTTCATTGATTAGATGAGAGTTTGGGTGAGCAGCGTGTGTTGTTAGAGAGGATGAGTAGTAATCATGCTAGGTTTTCTACTTGGATGGTTGGTCTTATGACTCAGCTTATAAAGAAGAGCGGTATGAGGTACATGAGGTTTGATGGGAGCAATGTTGGGGACTCACACGTACAGTTTAAGCGACGTAGAGTCAAACCAAGGAACGATGATGCCATCACCTTAGCAGCTCAGCAGACTCAGCCCCAACCTGATCCTTGATCACCTTATCATTGGACATTCTATGGTTCTACCTTTTTGTGGACATGCTTATTATCTTTAATTTGTCTATATTGTGATGTATTTGGATATTATACTTGTTTTTCTTTTGGTAGGCTATATTATGATATGACTGTTTGGTTTCCTCTTGAAAGGTAGGTTAATAGAGTCATGCTAGCAATAAGTTCATAGAATGTTTATAGAGTGGTGATGTGTTTCAAAAGCTTTAAATTTATAAGAATGAAATTACTGATTTATTAAACAGAAACACACGGGTAAAAGTATAACCCACGTATGTAGTATAGTTTTTTTAGGTAAGATCAGGTCGTCCACAGGGATTTGATTTGTGTTTAAATAATCTTAGTTAAAATAATCTTTAACAATTTTAAGATAAATGGTGTTGGATTCAATAATGAGAAAGATGACTGCTCGGATAGCTTAATAGTGATAATTACGATCTTAGATTTAGGATTTTAACTTATAGAGAGGATTTCTCGTCAGAAAACGTTTTCATAAATTAACTTGTTTAACTTAAGAATTATATCTATTTAACTCGATCAAATGTGTCGCTCAAATAATCCAGTTACTATTATATCAAATCTATTTTGTTTATCAAATAACGCAAGTGGATTTTTCCTTTCAAATGATAAAGACCGTAGATAAATCTTTTAAATCAAAGTCGATAATCAAAGTTTGTAAGATAAGATACGATGGGATTTTAACATAAGCTTAAGATAAAAAAAATCACAATTATACCAAACGCTTATTCATTATATTAACTTCACCGAGTAGTCATGAGATATTAAGCCTCTTATGGCTATAGAATTCATACCGAAATAAAAAACATACCATGCTCGGGTAAGAATATGGATCAAAACTCTACCCGTTACAAGTATCGAATCTTACTATAACCTTTATTCACTAAATACTATGATGGTGTTCTTCGTTCTTTGTATTTTGATCTTCAACTCAAGATGCTTGAGAGAGATTTGTTTGTGAAAGGCTTTCGATGAGAGAATGAATGTGTGAGATATATATGAAATGGCTTGAAAATCTGTCTCTATTTATAGGCTGAAAATGGGTCGAAGTGCGGGGCACATTTAAAAATGTGCGGCGTACTTCGCCTATGTCGGTGCAAATGTCTTTAATGCTACAAGGAAGTGCGGCACACTTTCATATAAAACCGGCGCACTTGGTGAGTTAATGCAGTCTTCATTTAACTCCATTTAATACTTTTAAATTTGATAGGAAGTGCGGCGTTCATGGTGAAATGTGCGGCGTACTTCTTGGCATTTTCAGCTTTGCCTTTCAAAGAGTATAAACACTTGTACTTTGATCGTTTTAAGCTCGGGATGTCTTCAAGTGAACCTGCATATATTTCATGCTATTAAGTATCAAAAGTTCATGAGAAATGATAAAATATATATAAATAACACTGCCAAAAACATGTATAATTTAGCCGTTATCAAATCCCTCCACACTTAGCTATTGCTTGCCCTCAAGCAATTAAAGCGAGAAAACAAGATCATTTATCATGACGTAGAGAATATTTAGATTTAACAAGTGTTTATTGATTTAATAACTTTTCAGGCATAGATATATAACAAAGCACCTCACATAGGAAATGTGTTTTATTTATATTCACTCAAGCTACTCAGATAGGGTTTATATTGTAAAGTCACTCAATTACACATACATAATCTAGATAGCCACCATAGGCTTGTAACGCCCCGACCCAAAAAGGGTAGAAGTATTACAAATATGGTGTGACATCAAAAGCATACATAATCATAACACAAGCATAAACAGCGGAAGTCTTAAATAAATAACCAAAGGAAAATAAGTCAACATGACTTAAGGTACATAAGTTCTTGAAAGACAGACATATCCAAACGAAATAACCAAAATAACGAATGTCTTGGAAAACAACAAATCATATATCAAAACTAAGATCTCTAGGGTAAGTCCACACTCAGCACTCATATCCCGAAAGCAACCCCAGCTCCTAGCTTAGATACCTGCCGCAGGAAAAGAAAGTGCGGCTGAGCTTACAAAGCCCAGTGAACAGATATATATAATCGAACGCAAAAGATAACGGAAAATCAAAGGATACGATATAAGGTGCAAAGGATATCACAAGACATGATCAAAGGAATACAAATATAAGGTAAGACAAATCAGAAGTCAATTCATAGTGTAAGGTAAGATGAATCAGAAAATCAAATCAAGTCCAATTACCAAGCCCAAACAAATCATATCATAGTAACCATGGAGTCGCGAGCTCCAAAATCATGAGCTCCCACAATTTGTGAATGACGTGCGATGCACCCCAACATCAGTCACCAAATATAATATATCATTACTGTCATAATCCATCGGAATACAAAACAAATCTCAGATGCCTCCATACGCTCCCTTAATCAAATAATAATCTTTATAATGGCATATAATATCAAATGGGGGGCGGTATGAGAAATCACTTACTCACACATGGTCATGCCAAAGTGGCATCAATGACACGGCCATGTTACCTTCATGGCTAGGAAAAAATCGTGGGCTTGGTTCCACTCAAATGAGGGTTTAAAGCAAAGGGCATATCAAAGTTCATTTCAGTGGATATTGCAAAGGGTTCAATGTCAAAGGTTCAGATATCGAAGGTAGCATAGCGGGTTCAATTAGAACTTAATACAGTTCATAAAAGTGAACCATGATAAAAGGCTAGAGCAAATGTAAAAATATCCATAAGAAATCAAAGCGATAGTAGAGGTAATCATGTCATGAAGGAAACCCGCGCAACGATAAGGTCAGAATATCTGTACCTTTTGCCGAAGCGAAGCAATAATCTAAGAAATACCACAAGAATATCAAAATCACTCCCTCTTGACCGATCTATAAGAAATTGATGTAATTGAATACAAACCATTCATTTAAGTTATACATTCTATTTTTATATTTTCTATTTTTAGTAACTTTCCACTTTTTAGTAACTTTTATTTTAGTAACTTGACCATTTTTAGTAAGGTTCCCATATTAGTATATTCATCAATTTGAGTTCTATTGAAGTATTTTTCGTATGAGCTTAGGGACTTAAACGTGGTCAACCTTACAAGTTTTGGGCTTAAATATGATCACAACTTTCCATATTTTAGGTTTAATATCGCAAATTCAACAATTTCAAGGTTAAAAAGTGTAATATCAAAGTTTCACATTTTTTCAAGATGAATACCTTCCATTTTCGGTATTTACAAGTCAACCCTTAATTATACAATTTACATATTTAGCCTTTTTGTTAATTAATTATTTAAAACATATCTTTATTTATCCATAAATTACAAAACAAAGCCTTATAGATTCAATTATGACAAAATCTTACTTATAACATTAAATACTAAACCAACCTTTACTTTTCAGAATGCGTCATTTTCAGTCCCTCTTTTTGTAATATAATTAATCTCTAATTACTTATTATATGTAATTAACATTTTAATCCAATAATAATATCCAATTATGACATTTTATACCCCCCAAAATTATTTTTATTATAGAATATAAATTAATTATAATAACATGTCTAAAACAGACACCATAGTTTCAGAAATTAAAAAACAAGTCCTTATACTTTTAACATCACATCCGGCTAACAATAATATCACTAAAACCCATAATTAAATTTTCCCCAAAACATTTCCCATTTTGTTACAATCATTAGCTTAGAGAAACCTGTAAAAATTATTAAAACCCTAGAACCCTTAATTTTATTGACTTTCTTTTTCCTTTATTTTCGAAAATCGACAAACCAGATTTTTCCCCAATCAATTATTCGATCGTCCTAAATTTTTCCAACAATCTTATCTGTGTCATAGTGATATACAAAAACCTTAGAAACCCTATAAATCAATTTCACACAATATTAGTTGGGCGATGTCATAATTAACTAAAAAATTTGGGTCCCTACTGGGGTTTCGAACATGTTTTAATTTTAAAATCAATATAACATGCATGATAATTTTTCTTAAGCACGCATTTTATGATTTTTTAGTGAGATGGAAATATGAGATAAAAAAATACCTTTGATGATTCTTGATGATTTTATGAATTTATAGAATTTGGTTGAGATTTTCGAACCCAAAAAATATACCCACACACATCGAATCCCAAGCCTTAAACAATCACTTTCATATATTTTTCCCACAATAATTGACCTGTCATCATCTTAGAAATATCATGCTTTACCCTGAAAAATTCTTTGTGCCGCCTCTTTGTATTTTTTTAGGGTTTGGAAATTATGTTTTAGGATTTAATCTCATCAATAAAATTGTTAAAAGAGTTATAATGGGGTTTAGGTCTGAACTTTTGAGCTTCAACAAGTCCCCCGTGCTAATAAATCAAGATATTAAAACCTTGACATAACTTTATTTGTAATTACTTCATATTTATTTCATATTAATTGTAAAGTATTATCATATTAAAATGCACATTTAATTCGGCTAATAAACTATATATACAAAATATTAATTATTTTTTGTATATAATATAGGTATTCTTAATATTACATAAATTTTATAATTGTCACATGTTGTATTTTTATTAATTTATAACATTTAATAGATATGTTAGATTTCTATTGTATATTCTTCGCGCATTAGGGGTATTTTTGGTTATTTTACCTTGTTGAGTTTTTTAGGGTTTTACAACTTCTTCCTCTAAAGAAAAATTTTCGTCCATCGAAAATTGAAATGAACAGAATGGATAATGAAATGAGAACGAAAACGAAAATTATAACGAAATAGACAAAGAAATGAGGATAGCGAGATCGATAGACTCTTCGGTTCTCCCTGGTAGCATAAGCTCTGGGTGATTCTTCAAAGAAATCTTCATCAAAAGGAATAACTTTGTTTCTCATGGACCTCTCTCTATGAAGATCCAGTGGATTCAGGTACACTCGGGACAAAGACATTTATCAGCGGTGGAATCTGATCAAAAGGATAAGATGCGACATGCAATGGATGTCTTATCATGGGATCCCCTCAAAAGAGATACTTTGGAAAGACAATTGTGAACGTGCATAACTGCGGAGGAAGCGGATGATGTTAAGAAACCTCTCAATATGTTCCATAAATCCTCAAATGCCGTTGAATCGAGGACTGCTAGCTTTGCCCTTGATCCCAAAGTTTATAACTTCTCTGAATGGCGAAACCTCAGATAATACACGATCTCCAACTTGATATTCTCTAGTCATGTCGATGTTATCAGCATACTCTTCTGTCGCGATCTAGCCTCTTTCAATTTCTCCTTAGCAACAACCACTTTCTCATTAGTAATCTCGATGAGCTCCGGACCTTCAATCAAACGTTCACCTACTTCATCCCAACAAATAGGTGCTCGACATTTTCTTACCATTCAATCAAGCTCGAAAAGATGCTGCTTTGTGCTAGCCTGCCAAACTATTATTGTAGGGCAAACTCACCAAGCAAAATTTCACATCCCCAACTACTACTGTCCATTCAAGCACAAGCCTCCAACAGATCTTCCAAAGTCTGAATGGTCCTTTTGACTGACCATCGGTTTGAGGGTGAATATGCTGTACTGAACTTAAGACGTGTTCCCAAGCTTTCTGTAATCCGTTTCCAAAACGTGACGTAAACTTCGGATTCTGTCGGACACAAATAGCCGTCGGTGTACCATGCGTCTTACGGATTTCCTATCGAAAAATCTCTGCCATCTTACAAATACCTTAGTTCTTCCGAATGGGTAAGATTATGGGGCAGACTTGGGTAGCGATCAACAACCACACACTTTGCCATCATGTTTTTTTTCTTGGTAGTAGGCAAACCAGTAACGATATCCATGGAAATCTCATACCAATTTCCACAACAGGAATTCCAACGGCTGTAACAAAACACTAGCCTCGGATGTTCTCTATTTTGACTCCTGCTGACATGTCTACTCGTTAGATACAAACGTAGCCACATTCTTATTTATGCCATTCCACAAAAAAGTACTGTTTCAAATCTTTTTACACATTTTGGTGAAACTGGGATGAATTGTAAATGGGAACTATGAGCTTCTCTAACCTTCTTCCGTGAAGTGCTGATCATTAAGGAACACATTATGACTATCTTCTAAACCACACAACACCGTCAATCATCAACACTATTACTCAGTATGCTTACCCGTCTTCTTCATTCTTGCACATATTGCCGTCAACTCACGTCGGTCCCTTTAAGCTTCTATTGATCTGTAGCATGAGGTTAGACTCTATCCTATACTCGCCCTCAATTAGCCACCGACTCTAACACTTAGCTCATAATCCAAACTCTTCTAATTCAGAAGGATTGTATGGAATTAAAACAAGTATTAATCCCACCAGATTTTCGACTTGTGCAGTTGGCAGGCCTACATTAGACTTGCCGGATGGTACTGGATGTTAGGTCCATAATCTTTCAAAAGTTTCAACCATCTTCTTCTGTTCATGTTAAGTACTCGCCTGAGTATAACTATATTTGAGGACTTTTATGATCTGTAAATATTCACAAGCTTCACATACGATTGTGTCTCCAGATTCTTCATTGCAAAAAACCACCCGAGCTAACTCAGATCAATGGGTTGGATAATTTTATACAATATAGGATTCAGTTGTCGTGAAGCGTAGGCTCAGATCACTTCACCTTGTTGCATTCAAAAACACAGCCCAAACCTTTCATTACGATGCTTCCACTGTATATACTGAATAAACCACCGGAACCTGAGGGAAGGAGTCAATTATCGGTGCAGTCACCAATCTCGTTTCAATTCCTAAAACTCTCCTGTCGCTCTTCCGTCCACACTACTTCTCACCCTTTCTGAGCAGTGGTAAGAGGTATAGCTTAGCGGGAGATTACCCTCAACAAAATGTCGGTAATAGTCCAGCAAGCCAGAAAACTTCTCACCCTTCGTCACCGTAGTAGGTCTCGCCATCGCGCGGCGGATTGCTTCAACCTTTGATGGATCCATAAATGGATGCCGTCTTGCAGATACAATATGAAATGGAAAGCTACTTGCGGTAAACCAGACTCACGCATTCAATAACTCGTCATAAACTTCTTCTGTCTAAGAATCTCCAACCCACGCCTGTAGATGTTGCTAGGCTCTTCTTCCCTGACTTGGAGTAATCACGGGTTATTATCGATGAAAACAATAACGAACTTATCAAAGGTACTCGTGGAAAATCGATTCAATCAAATCCATTTACTCCCCAGGCAGGGGCATTAGGTCAGGACCGAAAGGCATAACCAAGAACTCGTGTGGCCATTAACGCGTACGAAAAGCAGTCTTAGTAAATATCTGTTTTCTCACACGAAGTGGTGATAACCAGATCAACAGATCCAATCTAGAAAATTATTTGGCCCCTTGGCAGTTGGTCAAACAAATCGTCGATTCGCGGAAGATGACTCAGCGGTTAAGGAATCGTAGCGGTTGAGTTCGCCCGGTAATCAAACAAAAGGCGCATGCTCCCATCCTTCCTTCTTAACAAATAAGACCGGTGCACCATGGTGTAACACTGGGTCTATAAAGCCATTCTCCAACATCTCTGTAACTGCTCTTGTAACTCTTTCTATTCAACTCGGTGTCCATACGATACGGAGCCTTTGAGATTGGTTCAGCACCGGGAATTAACTTCAAGCCAAATTCCTATCTTCTCTAGCGGAGGAAGTCAGGGGTTCATCGAAAAACTTCAGCGAATTCACGAACAACAGAACGATTTTCTAATATTAGGACCCTCCAAAGTTGTGTCCATAACAGAAGCCAGAAAACCTTGGAATCCTGAGAATTCAAGGTACGTGCCCTTCATAGCAGAGATGTAGCCTTAACGGACTTAAGCGGAGAGGAACCATGATAAACAAATTAGGTTGGCGAAACGTTACCAAAGATCACAGTCCTAGCATAGCTGTCAATGGTAGCTCGATGAGAAGCCAAACCCAATCCATGCCAAGAATCACCACATCAAAGTAGAACATCGGGATAGGAAGTATATTCGCATAAACGAATACGATTCATCAATATCGTAGAGGGACAGTAAATACATTTTCTGGTCAATAAGCATATGGTTCTTCATTGGGGTTGAAATGATTACACGTTTGATTAATGGTGTAGGAGTCACCATCTGAACGATCGAGAAAACGATTAGCAAAGGAAAAAAAGATAGGTTACGGAAGAGAGTTACGCAGAAGAACCTTATTGTTCTACCCAATTCCTCACAGGCTTAGCCTAAGTCTAAGGTCAGATAGACCTCGTCATGATTAACCAGCTCTGTTACATCAAATTGTAACGCCGACCCAAATAAGGGTAGAATAATTATTACAATTTTGGTTTGACATCCAAAAGCATAATAATCTTAACACATAGCATAAACAGCGGAAGTCTTAAAAAATAACCAAAGGAAAAAATAAAGTCAAATGATCTTAAGGTTACATAAGTCTTGAAAGACAAGACAATATCCAAACGAAATAACCAAAATAACGATGTCTTGGAAAACAACAATATTATATATCAAAACTAAGATCTCTAGGGTAAGGTCCACACTCAGCACTTCTTTTCCCGGTAAAGCAAACCCCAGGATCATAGCTTAGATACCTGCGCAGGAAAGAAAGTGCGGCTGAGCTTATAAAGCCAGTGAAAGATATATATAACGCGAAACGCAAAAGATAACGGAAAATCAGGATACGATATAAGGTGCAAAGGATATCACAACGGACATGATCAAAGGAATACAAATAATAAAAAAAAAAGGTAGACTCAAATCAGATAGTCAATTCATAGCGGTAAGTGTAAGACGTGAATCAGAAGTCAAATTAACCTCGTCCCCAATTACCCTGATGTGCCTATGTATGTCGCTGTAAAATCATCTCATAGTATCCATGGAGTCTTGAGCTCCCAATAGTTGTGAAAGACGTGAATGCACTCCAACATCAGTCAAACAAATATACATATATCATAATTTCATAATCCATCGATACAAAACTAATCTAGATGTCATCCATCGCACTTAAACAAATATATCTTCATAATGTTGCATATAATATCAAATGGGGGACGGTTATGAGATAATCACTCACTCAACATAAGTCATGCAATGGTCGCCATCAATGACACGGCCTGTTACCTTTCTGGGCTAGGCAAACAAATTGTTGGTTGGGCTCTCAAACTGAAAAAGGGTTCTAGCAAAGTCATATCAAGTTCATTCTCAAATGGATCGTAGCATAAGGTTCAATGTCTAGGTATCAGATATCAAGGTAGCATAGCAAGGGTTCATAATACGTACATAATAACAGATCATAAAAAATGAACAGATAAAAGGCTCAGGCTCTAAAATGTAACAACATCATCTTATGAACATCAAGATAGAGAGAATTTGTCATGTGAAAACCTGAACGATAAGGCTAGAAATATTGTACCTTATGACTAAGCAAAGAATAATCAAGAAATACTACAAGGTATATCAATAATCATCCTCTTGAACTCGCATCCTAAAGAAATGATGAATTCGAATTACACAACCTCATTCATTTATAAGGGATTACATGATTCTATTTTTAGTATCTTTCCATTTAGAGTAGTAACTTTCTATTTTTTTGGTAACTTTCACTTTTTTGTAAGTTTTCCAAAATTAGTTGATATTTCATCATTGGAGATTCTATTATGGTATTTTGATAGATTGGGGACTTACATCGCGCCAACCTTACAAGTTTAGGTCTAAAATATGGACAAATTTTCCATATTTTGGGTTTAATATGCAAAATCCAACAATTTTCAAGGTTTAAAGTGTAAATATCAAAGTTTCACATTTTATTCAGATTATTCCGCGTTACATTTTCTGTATTTACAATTCAAACCCCTAATTTATTTACAATTTTACATATTCCTTGCCTTTTTGTTAATTAATTATTTATAAACAATATATTTAATTATCCATAATTACAAAACAAGCCTTATAGATTCAATTATGACAAAATCTACTTTTATAACATTAAATACTAAACCAACCTTTTACTTTTCAGTTCTTCGCACAATTTCAGTCCCTCTATTTTAATTAATTAATCTCTAATTACTTATTATATGTAATTAACCATTTTAATCCAAAATAATATCAATATGACATTTTATACCCCCAAACTTATTTTATACAGAATATAAAAATATCTATCAGATAACAGTCTGAAAACATGACCCCATAGTTTCAAATTACAAAACAAGTCCTTATTCTTTTAAAAATCACAATCGGCTAAAAATAAATCACTAAAACTAATTAAAATTTCCCCAAACATTTTCCATTATTCTTTTATACATCTAATTAGCATTAATAGAACCTGTAAAATTATTAAAACCCTAACCCTAATTTCTACTTTCTTTCCGTTTTCCTTTAATTTCGAAATCGACACCAAGATCAATTCCCCAATAATTATCGAATCCCTTCTAATTTTTCCAACAATTTATTGAGCGTCATATTTGATATAAACAACCTTAGAAAAATTATATAATCAATTCACAAATAATTAGTTGCGGCCCGTTTCTTAATTAACTAAAAATTACGGGTTTCGAATATGTTGTTATTTATAAAATAATATAACATGCATGATAATTTTTCTTAAGCATTTTATGTATTATAATGATGAATTTTGGAAGATAAATATACCTTTGATGATCTTGATGTTTTTTATGAAATTTATTGAATTCGGTGAGGATTTTCGGAACCCATAACAAAATACACAATCGAATCAAGCCTTAAACAATCTTTCCAATATTTTTCCCACAATCCTTGACCTTCAAATATCTTAGAAAAAGCGTAGTTGCCTTGAAAAATTCTTTTGTCGCTCTTTGGATTTTTGTTGGGGTGCGGAAATTAGCGTTTTTGGGATTTATACAAAATATAATGTAGTAAAAGAGTTATAATGGGAGGTTAGGCTGAACTTTTGAGCTTTCCAGGAGTGAATAATCAGATATTGTAAAAAACTTTGATGAATAATTTATTTGTAATTATTCATATTATTTCATATTAATTGAAAGTATAAATACTTTAAATGCATTTAATTCCTGGCTAATCTAAATATATATAAAAAATATTATTATTTTTCTTATATAATATAAGTATTTTAATATACATAAAATTTCATAATTGTCACAGGTTGTATTTTTATATTTCTAAATATATATGAAGTTTATTTAACTTTTATAGAACTTTCTTGCATTTGCGTTTTTTGGTAATTTTACACTTGTTGAGATTTTTTAGGTTCGTACTGCGTTGTACAAAGACTCGAACTATCGGTCCATTACGGCGTGAGCACTAGACTGAAATCTTAAGGACTGGTAAAACGTGGACGATAATAATGTTGGCTGAGTAACATGAGACACATAAACATGCCCGTTGCGGCGTGAGCACCTAGACAAAAATCTCAAAGAGGCAAAACGTGATACTAATGAGGGTGAGTAACATGCATCGATTCCATGTGCCAAACTTAAGCCTTATACTTTGAATTTTTTTCTTTTTTTACCAAACGCTTCGATAACTAAGGCTGGCACAGAACTTCTTTCATTGAGTATTTTTCTTCAACTTTGGATACTTCAACAGATTAGCACTAAAAGGGAGTGCTTGCAAATACATGAGTTACGAGGGATTTATTTCACCTCTTATCACACGATTTTGTCTATAAATTAACCTCACTGCGGTCTAGTAAATGATAATCAAGCACAAGTTTTGAAGCTACTAAATTACCGGCTCACTCATATAATTTTCAACCGATACCAATGCTCCAAAAAAGGCGACAAATTACAAATACACAGCCGTAACGACGGATGAGACACTTGCAATTGCATTCAAACCTTAACTCAAACAAGCTAAAGGTAAAATTATCTTAGGCATCAAAGGTGGATACCTGAATTCTTTAAGGTTTAATTCTCACAATTTAGTGGACTGGTTTTGTGCTAGTTATAGTGTCAGTCCGGTTGGATTTGCCTTACTAAGATGTATACATTTTTAGTTTTTGAAAGAAAAGCATATTAGTTTTTTATAGATTTTTCATAAAATATCAGTTGAAAACTTTGGCTAGATTATAGGGCAAACATGGAGGGATATGATTAATTATAATTTTTCCTATTTGGCTCTCCTCCACACTTAAGTTGAACATTGCCCTTAATGTGAGAACTGGTAAATATAGAAAATAGGGAAAATTAAGGGAAAACGGTACTTCCCGGGGCATAGAGAAATATATAGCTGCGAGAGAGCTTGTCTTTGAGCAAACACCATAATTTTCCAGGTCTAATATCTATTACCTGCATAAGAGTAAACAAACAAAACATACAAAAAAGAAAACATTTTTTATTTTTTTTGAAAATAAAACAGAGGATGAGGGACTCCTCTCCACTTAAGATAAAGCACGGGTTGCCTCTCAAGAAGCGCTTAATTTTTTGAGAGAGTCATTAGCTAGACTCGTACTTCGGGAGTTCATTCTTAAGGAAAGAAGGGAGTGACTTCTTCCCTTGGGTCATTATCTTCTTCATGGTATAATTTGAGTCGATGGCCGTTAACAATGAACGTCTTGCCATCTGTTCCATATAGTTCAAGGTATCCGGATGGATATTGGTGTTTCACTACGTATGGTCCTAGCCAATGAGATTTGAGTTTTGGCTATTTGAATTTGTACTTAGAATGAAATAACAGTACTTTGTTTCCGTGTTTGAACTCTTTTCTCATTTTGAGTTTCCTATCATGCCAGACTTTTGTTCTTGCTTTGTATAAACGAGAGTTTTCATATTCTTGATGTCAGAATTCATCTAACTCGTATAACTGGAACATTCTTTTCTCACCAGCAGCAATGAGATCAGGATTACAGTTTTTTAAGGCCCAGTACGCACGGTGTTCGATTTCAAAAGGTAAATGGCAGTTTTTTCCGTATACGAGTTTGTATGGTGTGGTTCCTGTTGGTGTTTTGTAAGCGTTTCGAAAGGCCCACAGAGCATCGTCGAGTTTTCTTGACCAGATAGCTGGATTATCTTTCACAGTTTTTTCAAGAATTCTTTTGATGGCTTTATTAGTATTTCAACTTGTCCACTTGTTTGAGAATGATATGATGTAGAGAAACGGTGGCTAACTCCATATCTTTTCATAGTTTTTTCTATTATCTTATTGCAGAAATGAGTTCCTCGGTCGCTTATGAGGGCTTTGGGCATTCCGAAATGACAAAAGAGGTTTTTCAGGAATGAAATAACAACTCTGGAACCGTTTTTTGGTAAAGCTTGAGTTTCGGCCCATTTAGAAACATAATCGACATCGACTAAGATGTATTCGAATTTATATGATTTCGGGAATGGTTCCATAAATTCAATACCCCATATGTTAAAAATTACACACACTTGAATGCTATTTAAGGGCATTTCATCATGTTTGGATATGTTTCCTGTTTTTTGACATGCTTCGCAGAGGCGAACAAGAGTATGAGCTTCTTTGATGATTGTTGACCAGTAAAAGCCCGAGTATAAGACTTTTTTAGCTGTGGTGTTTGGTCTATAATGTCTATCGGTAGGTCCGTGATGACATTGATCTAGAATGGTACGAGTTTCTGGTCCTGAGACACAGCGTCTGATCATACTGTCTGAACATATTTTGAAAAGATAAGGGTCTTCCCAAAAGTAGTTTTTGTGGTCAGATAAGAATTTGTTCTTTTACTGGTACGTCATCCCTTTAGGTATAACATCACCCACCAAATAGTTTGCAAAGTCTGCTAACCATGGTGTGTCATTAGTGGTTATTTCCATAAGAGTTTCTCCAGGAAAGTTATTGTCGACATCACTGTCATTACTTGTCTCATCATTCTCAGTTCAAGATAAGTGGTCGGCCTCAACATTTTCTGTACCTTTTTTGTCTTTTATTTCAATATCAAATTCTTGCAGTAGCATAATCTAACGTATAAGACGTAGCTTAGCATCTTGCTTTTTGAATAGGTGTCTTAAAGCTGAGTGAGCGGTATAGACAATCGTTTTAGATAATATCAGATAGGGTCGGAATTTGTCAAATATAAAGACTACAGCCATCAATTCTTTTTCAGTATCGTATATTTTTGTTGAGTTGTATTAAGGATTTTGCATGCAAAATAGATGGGATGAAAGCGTTTTCCATCTTTTTAACCTAAGACTGCTCCAACTGCGAAATCACTTGCATCGCACATAAGCTCCAATGGAAGATTCTAGTTTAGGCTCACGGTCACAAGAGTACATGTGAGTTTTTCTTTTAATGAAATAAATGCTTTATGGCATTCGTCATTAAATTCGAATGGAGTATCTTTTTCATGCAACTTAGTTAGAGGACGGGTAATTTTCAAGAAGTCTTTGATGAATGTCGGCAGAAACCGACATGTCCTATAAAACTTATAATGCCTTTTACATTAGTAAGGGGTGGAAGCTTAGAGATTACGTTAATTTTGGCTTTGTCAACTTCAAGGCCTGCACCGGACACTTTGTGTTCGAGCACAATTCCTTCTTTAACCATAAAGTGACATTTTTCCCAGTTAGGAAAAGATTTACATCTTTGAAACGTTGAAGAATTCTATCGAGTTTGTTGAGACAATTATTGAAGGAGTTTCCAAAGATGGAGAAGTCATCCATGAACACTTCTACAGATTCTTCGATCATGTCATGAAAGATAGCTAACATGTACCTTTGAAAAGTAGCGGGATCATTACATAAACCAAAAGGCATTCGCCTATAATCGTATGTTCCGAAAGGGCATGTAAATGTTGTTTTTTCTTTATCCATGGGATCGATGGGTATTTGAAAATATCCAGAAAAACCATTGAGGAAAAATAAGTATTTATTTCCTGCGAGTCTTTCTAACATTTGATCCATGAATGGCAAAAGAAAGTGGTCTTTTACGGTTGCTTCATTGAGTTTATGATCATCTATGCATACTCGCCAACCCGTAATGGTTCTTGTTGGTACAAGTTCATCTTCTTCATTGGTGACTACTGTAATACCACTTTTTTGGGTACATAGTGGATGGGACTTACCCAATGGCTATTGGCGATTGGATAAATAATACTAGTGTCGAAAAGCTTAACGATTTCTTTTTTAACAACTTCTTGCATATTCGGGTTTAATCGTATTTGTTTTTGAACAACTGGCTTTTTGTCTTTCAAAAGTTGAATTTTATGTTTACAAAAAGACGAACAGATTCCAGGAATGTCTGTTGTTTTCCAAGCAAAGGCTTGCTTGTGTTTTTTTAAAACAGAGATGACCTTATTTTTGTTTTTCTTAGAAAGCTGAGATGATATGATCACTGGAAGAAAAAAAGGTTCCTCCAAGAATACATATTCTAAGTTATCAGGAAGAGGTTTTAATTCAAGATCTGAAGGAGGTTCTTTAAGAGATGTCTTGATCTTATAATCGGTGTTAAAGGTGACATTTTTAAATGGTGGTTCTTTGGTTTCGGAGTCAGATTCAGAGTTTTCTTTGACGGTCATTGCCATGAATTCATCGAATTCAGCAAAGAGTTTTGATTGGATAATAGTTTCCTCGATGGAATGAAGGATTTTACTTCCTTCATCGAGAAGAGCATCGAAATCTTCTTCAAAGATTTCATCGATAAAGTCAATACTGAAACATGTGTCATCATTTGAATAAAAGTGTTTCATTACAGAATCGATGTGAAAAATCATTCGTTCAGTTCCAACTCCAAGATTGAGTTGCTCTTGTTTAACTCGAATTATTGCATCGGCAGTGTTTAGGAAAGGTCTCCCTAAGATTAGAGGAACTTTACTATCTTCTTCCATTTCGAGAATAACAAAATCCATAGGGAAAGTGAATTTACCAACTTCAACGAGCATATTTTCAGCTATTCCAATAGGGTGTTAGAATGATCGGTTATGCTCATTTTAGTGGGTTTGAGATTTTCTAGAGATAATTTAGCATTTATAGAGTATGGCATGAGATTAATGCTAGCACCAAGGTCAGCTAAAGCATTGCATAAGAAAGCTTTGCTGAGGTTACATGGAATAAGAAAACTTTCTAGGTCTCCAAGTTTAGGCGGAACCTTGTTTTGAATCATAGCGGAACTTTCATCGCTAAGGAAAGCGAATGAGATTTGTTCGAGCTTGTGCTTATTGCTTACGAGTTCCTTGAGAAATTTACCATAGTTTGGCATTCCTACTAAAACATCGACAAGAGGTACATTGATTCGAACTAATCGAATCGTGTCGAGGAATTTACCATATTGGGCTTCCATTTTCTCTTTTCTGAGGCCTTGTGGATATGGAATTTTTAGTTTATATGGTTTAGGTATCAGAGTTTCTTTGACAGGTTTTGGATCTTTAACTTTAGGTTGTGGTGTAGGTTCCTCATCTTCATCCTCACTATCAAAATTGACAGGATTTTTAGAGTCGTTAGGTTGATCATTTGGGTTGATAGGTGGGTCATAGTATTTACCACTCTGCGTAAATACGACATTTACATGCTCGTTTCGAGCTTGTGGAGGTTGATAAGATTTGGACGAGCTACCTTTTGGGTTTGGTTGAGTGTTACTAGGAAGAGATCCAGAAGGTCGAGCAGATTGTCTGTCAGCTAATTTGTCGAATTTAGCTTCAAGATTTTGAATCGAGGCTTGATAATTTTTGGTTGTTGTTTCGAGTTTAGTTTTAAGATCCATAAAAGTATCTTTGACAAAAGAATTGGTCGAATGTTGAGCTTTTATGAAATCACTTAATTATTTTTGAAGGTCGGGTTTATCATCAAAGCTATATCGATAGGTGTCTCGATTTTAATTGTTTTTTCTGCTAGAACGCCAATTATCGCGATTCGAGTCACGGTCATGGTAATCATTGTAAAAATGAGTACGATGGAAGGTTTGCATGAATTTGGCTTCTTTTTCTAGAGACATAGGTTTGTCATCATCGTTATGGTCAGGGTTTGGTTGTTTTGAACGAGATTGGAATTCTTTATACCTAGCATCCATTTTCATGGTCATGATATCCATTCGTGCCATAATCTTGTCAATGTTAGAATTACTGCTACCTTCATCGGCGAATGACTCAACAATACATTGTGTACCCATTATGGTCATCTATCTCTTCAAGCACAGAGCTCAGATGACAAGGCTAAGGATTATACAGTTGATGATGATGCTTGTAGAAAGATTGCACATGAACCAACAAGTGAGTATGATCAAGCCTTGAAGAATATTCTTGATAAGATGATGGATCAAGAAAAGGAGGCTACATAGCAATCAGATGCTGTTAGAAAAGAGTTTGAAGCTCATGTAAACAGCCATGAAAAAGATTACTAGAGCTAGTATACTAATGGATGATAAGCTTACAAAAGAAGAGCTTATAGGTATTTACGGCTTATTGTATAAGCTGAGCTTGTAGAATAGCTCTAAGAGCAGTTAGCCCTTGTTTGAAGCAAAGGGAAATTGTAAGTTCATCATTTTACTTTACTGCTCAAATTACTGTTCCATTGCTTATTTTCTGTTTACTTTTGCTTATTAATGCTTAACGTGTCTTTTCAAATGCTTTTTATGCTTATGATTTAGCTTTTATGACTTTTAATTGAATTTCATGCAAAACTGCCCGACTTAGTTAAATCTGCCTAATAGCTTAGCTTATTTCCTTGTTGTCGGATCCCGATATACACTTTCACTTCGTATTGCTAACCACGGATCGAACCAAGAACTAGAAAAGAGAAGATTGTTTAGAGAGAGAAAGAAGAGAGAGAGATGAGAGAAAAAAGAGAAAAGATATTTTAGATATTATTTAGAAAATGAGAATTAGATATTTTCTAAGAAGAAAATATCTATTTATACCCCTACACATTTAATGTGACGCGCGGGATATTTAACTAGGACTCGGGCTCGGGTTTTGCTTGGGATTAAACCCGAAACATATACAATATTAGTTTAACTATCGAGCCCGATTCCCGATAATATTCTATTACAACATTAACTAATTAATTGACCGAGACTTAAATACATAATGAACGAACTTCATGTTCGACTCAATATTTTGAGGCTAACAATCTCCCCCGAAGTGAGTTCAATGATGACACTCCTTCATGAGATAATGAGATTGCTTTTGTCGTTAAGCTCATGTGGTCTTGGTCTTTCTCTTTGTTCTTTGTTGTAAACTTGTTCCTTCATGCTTTGCGGTCTAGACTTTGAGCCTTTGTCATTGTCTTTATCGTCTATGCCATCTTGCGATCTTGTGACTTTGACCAACATGCTCATACTTTTGCATTATCTTGAAAGCTTCAAATCAGAGTTAGCGGAAGTCTTTGTCTTTAAATCTTGAGCTTTCATGATTGATTGTCTTTGTAAAATGAGCATGAACATGTGGTAATTAATCGACTTTGGTTGATTGAGATACTGTCACCACCGTTTTAACCTGCAGGTTTACGTTAGTGATAATCAAGAAAATTGATTTGAAAATCAATCGACGTGTTACTTGTAAAAGCGTTTTTGTAACACATCGGGAGTTTTAATCTTTTTATCAAAATTCATCAACCGTCAATTCATTTACTGGACCAAATCGATATCCAGTTGTCACAAGTTTGATTCATATAGAATCTCGCAAGTCACCTACCAAGAGCTTGTTTGATGCTGACTCAAGCAGGATTTCCATCTTCATTGTGAATACATTAGTATCACTCGGATGTTCTGGCAAATATCACAATGATATTGCGTAGGACTCTTGATAACAGCTTGTAAACCTGATGATGTTCAACAAGTGTTTGAAATGGAATGTGTCCTAACGAGATTTTGATTGATCTCTTGGCTCTAGACTCGATTAGTGCATTTTGGTTTTAGTACTCGGAGGCTGGAGCATATTGCCACCTATTCAATATCAACAATCTCGGAGTGAGATGTCAATAGATAACGTGTGTATCTCCGTGACAAATGAGACAAGTTTCTGTTGAGAGAAACCCGAATGGCTGGGAAGGGTTGTGCATTGCATCACTGGGTCCATGATGTCGCGTCACACCCCGATAGATCTATCCACAATATTCGCGTTCACTCGCAAGTGACTAATGGTTCATGATTAAGAAATATTGGATGTGGAAGGTACTTAGGCAATAATATACCTGGTATATAGTTGGAAAAACACTTGCATTCATGGTTTGAGCATGTATCCCCCTCGCGGGTTTATAAAGTATTCAAAAGATTTAAAATGCGAGGCTATGAACTCACCTTAACAGGGAAATCTGATTGATGGCAAAAGTATATCAAGTGAAAGTAACGGCCTCGTCACGCAACCTGGGGTAATATGTCAAGTCTTAGTGTGATGGTTTATCTTTCAAAACTTCATGAAGTTTAACATTTGATTTATTAATTTATGGAAATATTGTATCACTGTTCGGGCTATCATAATCCAGAGGCCATGTAGTATCGTTTGAGGAGTCAGGGCACTTTAAATCGTAAACCCAGCAAACCCGTCAAAACAAATACCCAAATGGAACCCCTCACATGAAATTCCCTAGTAACGTGATACGATAAGATTTTAAGTTTCTTCAAAAGCTAGTCGATGATAAATTACGTTAAATATATAACGTAATTGATTTATAATGCGTCAATCGATGATTAATAACGATAATTGTGTCGGGTTTTAATAAAATCGAGTCTTATAATATTAATATATATTTTTATAATTTATATAAAAATATTATATTTTATATTTTTAAGTTTGCAAAAATGGCAATATATACCCCTGGTTTATAAACTTTTACAAGTTTAGTCCTTTATATATAAAGTATATACAATTTAATCCTTTAACTTTGAAACTTAGCAAGATAGGTCCTTATAGTTATAACTTTTAGAAAAATAACATTTTCAGCCCCTCTAGTTATAAATTTTAAAAAGTTACGATATATACCCCTTGCATGGAAATAATTTACAAATCAAGTCCAAAAACCATAATAATGATATTTTTGAAATCCAAGAGAGTTTTGCAGCTTATGGCTTATTAGAATAAGCTAAAATAAGTAGATTTTACGAGCTTATAGCTTATGAAAAGGGCTTGTGATTAAAGAAAATCAAAATGGGTACGTTTTAGGGGTTTAAAACAATTCGAAGGGGTTTGATGTTCAAGGCTCTTAACAAATAGTTCCTTCATGATCTAATAGAGTTTATGAACAACCTAAAATAGTAGCAAAGCTTATAGGACAAGTAGAAAAAGCTTACAACTTGAAATGGGTCGAAATGGAGGTTTTTGGTTCATACGCCTAGTAACGACTTCAAGGGTTAATTTCTCTTGATTTTTGGCTTCTATTCTGAGCTTAAGGACTTCACTTGATCCTCCTTGGTCTGATTTAAGACTCCATTTGTGTGTATGATGAAATTTGAGGTGTGTTTGAAATGGTGGGGGAGTTCAACTATTTATAGGGGTGAAAATACCTTGGTACCCAAGTTTGGGGTTTGATTAGTGTCCTAGCTAGCTGAGGTGATTAAGGGATGCTAGTATAATGACTAAGGTAAGCTAGAAACTAGCTATGAAGAGGTGGAAGGGGTGTGTGGAGGTTCGGCCGCCAAGGGGATGTTTGGAGTGCAAGTAGCTTACAAGGAGGTGATAGAGGTACTTGTAAGGTGCTTAGGGAGATAGTAGGTTAGTCATAGAGGTGCTTGAGGTGTTACGGTGCTAGCTTAGGTTTAAAATGGGTCAAAATGAAAGAAAATGGGTGACGGGTTGGTTTTAGTTCGGCTTAGGATTTAGGATTTTAAAACGTGGATTAGGGTTAGGATTAGGGATAGATTAGGGTTTAGGATTAAGGTTTAGTGTTAGGATTAGGTTTTAGGATTAAGATTTAATGTTAGGATTAGGGTTTAGGTTTAGTTTTTAGGTTTTAAAATGAAATTAGGGTTTTAGGGTTTCATTTAGGGTTTAGGGTTTTAGATTAAGGTTTTAGAATGACTTAGGGTTTAGGTTTAGGGTTTAGATGTTGTGCATTGAGTATTGTACCTTGTGCTAAAGTAGTGGTAAGAAATTAGAATGAAAACGGTGAAAAATGAGCTTATTTGAATTCATGCTTCATGATTTTGTACATTGTGCATTAAGGACTTGTACATTGATTTAGAGGGAAAATATATTTCAAATGTTGTGCATTGTACACTTGTACACATGCTTTGAATACTTGCACATTCAGTTTATATGTATACATTACATATAATTAGGGTTTTGATATAAACGTTTAACGTTTAAAGCCCGTTTTGATAAAATGTTGTAAATGTTATGTTAAATGGGTAATGTACTTGGTAAAATGATATTAAGATATAGACTTGACATATTAGGATGTTTACATGATATAAACATAGATATAGATGGCATTGGTGGAGGTTGCGTGAGCTCGTTTACTTTAGAGATGCAAGTTACGTTGCATAATGAGATAAAGCAAAAATTTTCCCTGTAAAAAGGTGGTATATATATAATAGATGGATATTACAGTGCATCTAATTTAATAGATGGATAATTACATTGATGAAAATTACGGGTTGTTATACTGGCCGTATGGCCAATGTATCCTGAAAGCAAGCTGGTTATACGAAATAAAGTCAAAAAATGGTTTGGAAAGCCAACCATTAATATGGCTTCAAAATTGGTGTATCTCCCGAATTCGAGGATCATTTTGTTTTCCAGGGGCCGCTGTCACGTGATTGTTGGTGCACAACTGAAATTGCAGATCCTGTAGGCGAAACCAATTTTGAGAATTTGACTAAAGTACTCAATGTTGCTGACATTTATATTTGCTTGGATGGCATTGCCCCGTGCATATTACAACATCATAAGACAAATATAACCAATTCATATACTCGCTGCAAACTAAAATTCATTGAATGTACTTGCATGTCAAGCAGTATATAGCAATAACCAATCGGCGTTGGCTTTGGAGCATTCCAATCTATCCATTTACGATACACCTTGGCTTCTAAAGTATTGCTTTTATCTCTGGCTAGAGATGTCCAAGAGTATACTCCGTCATTCTAATAACATTATCAAACAAACAAAAATTAGCACCAAACAACAATAGTCGCTCCCAGAAAATACACCAAAGAAATACCATATTGCATTATCATATTGGTTTAGTATCTCATGTAAAAATCCAATCATATTAGTTAAATAGTAGTCTAAATAAAAATTAATTACAAAGAAATCTACGCTGATTAAAATTTTACAGTGTTCGGACACTGACCTATGTTTTCGTTTCAAAAGCAGTTTTAGTACTTCAACCAATTTTGGCCTGCAATTCCTCCAACAAAAAAAGACACTAAAACAATCATGTGTTCAACATTCGCATCAGAACTCATGGTTCAAAGAAGACATTGACACCCATAATAACTCCACGCAACAACCAATTGCTAAGTTCTACTTTCCGTAACCACAATTACATGAACACGCCAGGCCTACCAAAAAACTATAAACCTAAACCAAGAATGAACATAACACACCTAATGTAGTAATAAACCTAGAAGTTGCTTCAAACAAATCGACAATAGCGAAGCTAAATCACATGGCTACACCTTCCAAACCACATGCTAACTGACCAAATACAAAAGCCCCAAATTTCAATATCCGCATCTGAACTCAAGGTTCAAAAAAAGATAATGACACCCATAATAACTCCACGCAACAACCACTTGCTAAGTTCTACTTTCTATAACCACAAATTACATGAACACGCCAGACCTAATGCACCAACAAATTGTAAACCTAAATCAAGCATGAACAGAACACACTTAATGCAGTAATAAACCTAGAAGCTGCTTCAAACAAATCAACAATACAAATCGCATAGGTACACCTTCCAAACCACATACCAAAATTTTCATTCTCTAAACCCTAACCATAAACAAAACATTTTAATAAACATAAATAAGGAGTTCTTTAAACATACATGCAACAAACGAAGGTCGAAAAATCTTTCGTCAAACAAAACATCAAATAACCAAACCACAGTAGATAATTACACCTTCCAAACTAACCTACACTAAAAAAAAGTAAAATGTTTAGGTTTACCCGAATCAAAGAAAGCTCGATATCCACCTTATACAACCCTTAAACTACGAACAAAACATCAAACAACCAAGCCACATTAGATAGTTACACCTTCAAAACTACAGCCACATCAAAGAACAATAAAAAAAAATAAGCCGCTTAACTTTACCTGAAGCAAAGAAGCTCGAACCCCCCTCCCCCAAACCCCAGCTACAAACAAAACATCAAACAAATGAACCACATTGGATAATCACATCTCCCGAACCACAAAAACACTAAAACATTTTAGACATACCTGAAACAAAAGAAGCTCGAAACCCCCTTTTTGTCAATGGGGCGATGAAGATTGCATGCCAACACCAACCAACTATATTTAGAATGTGCAACTGAAGCCTCCTATCTACTATAAGCTGCTAATCAAAGTGATAATGGAAATATGTGTTAAGCATGCAAGCAACCCAAGTGTATTAAGTGACAGGTTAGTAGAACACCTACTAACACACTTAAACATTTTTTAATCCCCAAGCTGACAGCTCGTCTCGGCTAGTGAACAATGTTGTCTCAAGCCGCGAAACCTCAGTGCTTCCAAGCCGATCCCCTCCTTCAAGCCGACTCTTACTTCGACGGCTTCACTACAGTATCGGCTCACATAAGAACTTTAATAAATGTTATATAATATAATTTAACATTAGATAGTTTAACCACTTTTTTCCAGTTTACATCGGAAAATTTATTTTTAACAAAAATGCTCGAAAAAAAGCTTTATTATATTTTTTTTCTCTAACACAGAGATACCATATTGGGTGCTACTATAAAGACTCACCCTAGCCTACATGTTTTGTACTTTTCACAACCTCCAACCCTCCTTTGTCTCTCATTTATACTGTATAACACAGTTTTTTTATCAATTTCTGTTTCGTATTTTTTGTCAGTTTAATGCTTTTGATTTGTTAAAATTTATAATTTATATACCGCATTCTCAGTTTTACAGTTTTGTAATATAAACAAAATTATAAAAATAAAAAAATAAAAAAACAAGGAAGGGGCGAATAATATTTTAGAAAGTCTTTATATCCTATCATTATCTTGGTGAAACTTGAAAACAATAATGAAATGATATGTAAAAAATACGCTTGCAATAACATACTGAAGAGCATTAAGTAATAAAGTAACAATGACAGCAAAAAAGATTCCCTACAGATAAAAAAACACATTTCACTCACTT
>BQNB010051610.1:0-40901 GCA_026074375.1 Tanacetum coccineum | reverse complement strand
TTCCAAAAATAGCGTTTGTGATCGTGTCGTAGTTGAAATATTACGATATAAAACATGTATTAATATTAAGTATTAATACTATATAATAATTGTTAAATAAAGTATATATATATATATATATATATATCCCTTCTTGATCTTGTGGCATGTCTGAGTCTGCAACCTCGAACACTGATTCCTTTGATTGAATAGACTTTCCAGAAGATTTCGGTTGAGACTTGGTGCCTTTGGAAGAGACAGTCATTGAATCTTTCTTTTTCGGACCAGTGGTTGGTTCTGCATCTTTGCTTAGCTTTCTCTTCTTTAACCTTCGGTCTGATCTAGTGGAAGGGTCTTCATCTTTGTCCTTGTCTTTGCGGCTTCGCTTCAAAGAGTACACATCATAAGAGAAGAAGAAGTCTTTGTCGAGATCGTAAGATTTTTTTCAAACTATCATAGCAATCTCGGTGTTCGGGAGCTGCCAGATATGATTCACTTTTCTCTATTTTGTCAATAATAATCTTCTTTAACTCAAATTCAGTAAGTGTAGAAGCAGCCTCATAAGTAGAATGTGGTTGAGAAGACACCTTTGCTATACTAACTTCATCACATGATTCTTTAATCAACTATTCGATCACAGGTGGAGCGAAGTTAGACACTTCCTTGGGCAGAATCTGAGGCAGTTGATCTTTTACTTGCTCTTTGATTCTTGTCCTGAGAGATTCTGATAGGAATTTCATGAATTCATCTCTGGTTTCTCCCAACCGTTTGTCTAGATGTTCATCAACTAAAGTTTTCACTTGAGTGTGTAGAGGTTCCTTTTAAAGTTCAGCAACTTCATTTTCCAATGTTGTTATTCTATCGTTGAATCGAAAGACAGATGCAAAGTCAGGAAGTATAGATAGAGGATTTATGGTTTCAATTGTCGGCGGTGGAGTGGGTGCTGTCAGTATTGGTGGAGGTGTGAAGGTTTGTGATGATTGAGGAATTTTTGTGTATACAGGTAATGATTCAGTGATAACAGAGACCGGCATTGTAAGAAGAGTGGGTTCCTGAGTTCTCAGGACTTCATGGTGGACATGAACATCTAGTGGAGAAACAATTTCTGCATCAATATAATGAATATCAAAAAAATTTAGGAATTTTGATGCCAAGTCAGATGAACGAGAAGAACTAGTAGCAGGAACTTCAGTCTTCTTCGTAACAGTAGAAATTATCACATGAGCATCTTCAACAACTTGTTCTTGAGTAGTCTCCAAATTTTCATTCCCTTGTTGAGCGTCAATCATTTCAGCATCAGCACTCTCACCTTGAACAACCTCTTTATCAGTCTGAGTGGGTTCTTTCAATCTTGCATCAACATCATCATCAAATTGGTAATCAATATCATTCAATCCCTTTTCTTCATCACTTTTAATCACTTCATCACTTTCTGATTCTAGATTTTCATCATCTTTATCATCAGCGGGAGAAGCAGTATGAACAAACTCCTCCTCTTCTTGATCATCATCATCGGATTCATCTTCTTGCTCTGAATCATCAGATTCTTGCTCTTCACTTTCATTCTCCTGCTCACTGCTTTCATCCTTTGATTCTTGTTCATCATTGTTGTCGTCTTAATCAT
Organism: Tanacetum coccineum; assembly: GCA_026074375.1. Classification (NCBI taxonomy): domain Eukaryota; kingdom Viridiplantae; phylum Streptophyta; class Magnoliopsida; order Asterales; family Asteraceae; genus Tanacetum; species Tanacetum coccineum. Next base: position 39,298 of record BQNB010051610.1, on the reverse strand, counting down.
TACCCCAAGACTCATAATCACTCTCAGTTGAGTCATCTTCTGCCACATCAGGAACCCCTGGTTTATCACCAGTTCCTTCACTTGTGACAGTAGGTGTGATCTTTTCAACACTTGGAGGTTTTTTGGCAACCTTACCAGAACCACTAGGATGTGTCTTGTGAAAGTCCCTTAAGCTCTTTTTCCTTACTTCTTTCAACTAAGCTTTTTCAGCCAAAGCTACTTCAGATAACAGATCAATACATTTTCCACGTGAAACATCCACCTTTTCCTTTCCTGTAGACTTAGTCTTCACTGGAGTCTCTCTGATGACAATACTTATAGCTGTAGTAGTTGGAGATTTCTTGGCAGATCTCTTAACTCGTTTGCCTTTCTGGACAGGTTCTTCATTTGCTTGGACAGGAACACTATCTTTCTTAGATGGAGATGCTTTCTTGAATTTTCTGGCAATCTTGGGAGGTACAACACCTGTAGCATAGCTAAGATAAGTCTTGTAAGCCTTGGATTCCTTCATCTCAGGACTGGTCAAACATTCAGGTAGAACAGCTCCATAGATCTGAGATGCTTCTTTTCTTGAAACAAATCTTAAGGTGTTAATCAAGTAGTCATCCTTTGAGGTGTGCATCCCAATCTTGTTTCTCCATGAAAGTGTCTTTTCTTGAATGAGAAAGTGGTGAATGATAACTTTTGTGAATCGAGGGTAGTACATCTTTTCTTGCTTTTTGAAGTCTTTATTGTCAATCTGATAGGTGAAGTCTTCCCAGAGTAACTCCACATAATCTATATTCTTCTGAAAGTACATACCCCAAATGATTTGTGCTCTGGAGAGACGAAGCTTGTCAAGACCACTAGTCTTTCCTGATAAGCTTCTGTTAATAAGAGCAGCAAAAGTTCTCCAAGGTTGATGCATCTGATCGACAACAACATCATTGAGTGAAGTGATATCCCCAGTATGACCAAGATCTCTTAAGAAAGACACAGTGTCTTCTTCAGTGGGTAGTGCATCAAAGTCTTGATCTTGTACTCTTGGACAAATCTGAAAGATATCTCTAAAGACTTCCAAGGTAAGCTTGAATCTTTTCTTCTTGTCAATTTTGAATCTGTAGAAGTCATCATGCTTGTATACAGAGTTCCAGAATTGGTGCATATACACTTCAGGGACATCAGCAGTGATGAGAAATGCAGGATAGCATGGAGTGAGTGCAATGGCATCTAGAGTGACTTGAAATGTGGGTTCTCTTGGTGAAAATCCACGAGGGATTCTTCCATTGCATTTTCCGATATCAAATCTATTCTCCTTGGGAACAAGCTCAAGATCAAGCTTGGTTTGTTGAGCAGTGATGGAAGACATGATTCTGCTAAGAATTGTCACATACAGTTCATATACAAGCAAATATATATAACACTGATAGACAATCTAGATCGTGATTCAAGATTATTGATGCAAGACAGGGTTAACAACAGGGGATAGGCAAACAAATACAAGGCAACAAAGTGATATACCTACACACAATGCAAAGAGCTGATACACATGCAAACAGGATACACACACAGTCATATACCACATAGACTACATGCAAACTAATGAAATCAAGGCAAACACTTAAGATTTCTAAGGAAAATTATACCTAACTTAATCACTAAATGACAAGATAAGGTTAAATTATACTTAGATTAGGTTGTGAGGTTGAATTACCAAGATTACAAGATTAATTCTATTTAGAAAAAAATCAAGTATAGATCGCCTATGTAAAGTGTAGATGGCCTATGTAACATTTGAGTGTATAGATCGCATGTGTCAAGATTATGTATTGATCGCCTATACAATATTTTTTGTATAGATTGCCTGTTTATGACACTTATGTATAGATCGACTTTTTAAGTTTACATGTATAGATCGCCTTTATAATGGTGTATTGATCGCCTGTGTTAACATTCGTATAGATCGCCTAAATAAATATTTACGTGTTGATCGCCTGTGAAACCATCAAGTGTATTGATCGCCTGAAATAAATGACTTATGTATTGATCGCCTATGCAAGTTTTTACATAAACATTTTATGCCTTTTAAAGCCACTAAGTTCACTTAAACATGATCAAATACTATCAATATATCATTCTAACATCTTTAAAGCACAAATTAACCATGAAAATCTTGATCTAAGCCACGTTCAACCCATATGAGCTCGAAACCACACAAATTTCAACATTTAACATGTAAGCATGTAACAAAACACTCAAATGCACTCAAACATTCTTTATAACCCTTCTTAAACCCAAACCCATAAACGTTTTTAAGTTTTTACTTTCACTTAGTTCGACCTACAAGAATCAATCAATACCCACGAAGGAGTTAACCCCATTAAAAACTGTTAAAGGTGCAACAACTAGACCCCTATAGGACCAAAACCCCTCAATCAATTTGAGATTCCATACACTTTTGAAGGTGATGCAATTTAAATCGAGTTTTAGGGTTTTTCGAATGAATGGTCAAGATTTGGTCAAATTATAGAAGCTTTAGCATTGATAAGTGTACCTTTTAGCTTAATAACCAGAATTGAGTGAGTTCTTGAGGTTTTGAAAGTCAACAATTGAGGTTTAAGGTGAGTATATGTGTGACGATAGGCAGAGTGACGGGGAGGGAGTATAAGTTTAAAACTATGGTGTTTTGGCATAAATGCCCCCTGAGGTTTAATGAGCACTTCAAATTTTCTTAAAAACTTATCCTAAGGCAAACACAAGTTTAGCAAAAGGCAAAACTAGTCCCTAAGGTTTAGTAAACAAGAAAAAGTCTCACATTTTGCATTAATACCCCTACAAATTAAACATGTATCAAATAAAGCCCTATTAAGTTGACATTTATCAACTCCCCTTTAATTATTCACCCGACACCATTAAAACCTTTTCCGATTGACACCTTATTAATTATGAAGAAGATGATTTTGACAGTTTCTCCCCCTCAAATAATGACCCGTTTTCTATTGAAAGAGTTGTAGTCGTTATTTGATGGTTCAAAATTGTCTTAGAAAAATGATGATCTGTTGAATCTGAAAGATGATTATTGTATATATTGAAAATCAACACCAAAGAAAATAAGATTTCTCTTATTTTGACACATAAGCGCACTGACACGTACACTTATGGATTATAAGAAGCACGGGTTGTGATGCAAAGTAATCACAAGCCTTTGAATGATCATATAGTAGACCTATTGACGAGAATTAAATTCCGTTGAGAGGTCAAGTCTCTTTTTGACGAATTCTTGCCTTTATAGATGATGACCGAGCTTGTTATCTGAAATATTAGCAAGCCATTTGGATGTTTTGAAAGTTTTGAAACTTCTGCTTGACTTGTTTTACGGCTCGTTTCATAATAAATGACATTTTAAGGCGTAAATGTTATTCAATTTTCAGACGAATGCATGAGATACATTATTTTATATTTTTCTGTTTTTTTAAATTTCTTTCTTTTGTTTTATGTAAAAATTTTTTAAAGGAAAATCGTTTTGGTTTTTTATGTTTTCTTATTGTACTTATGATAAGGATATGAGTTACCATCATCACTTATCCGTTTCCTCTGCCAGATGATTCAACGTTTCCGGAGACATGCTTCTCATACCGAGCTTTTTGATCAAAAAGTTGAATCTTTCTCTAGGCAACGGTTTAGTAAAGATGCCAGCCAGTTGGTATTCAGTCCGGGACAAGTATAGCTCCACAATTCCATTTTCCACTTGCTCCTTTATGGAATGGTAGCGAATACGATGTGTTTAGCTCTTGTATGTTTGAATTGTTGGCAGCTTAAGCAATCGCACTCTTGTTATCGCAGTACAGAGGGATCTTATTGAATTGAAAGCCATAATCTGTTAGCTGTGAACGCATCCAAAGGATTTGTGAGCAACACCCAGATATGGAAATATATTCAGCCTATGTACTCGATATGGCAGTGCACTTCTGCTTCTTAGAACGGTCCTGCTAACAGTATATCACTAAGAAACTGAGCGCTTTCCTGATGTACTACGTCTTGATGTCCAGACACCTCGCGTGACAAAGAGAGTGAACCAAGGACCTCATGGTCCTTGTGGTTCGTCCGAAGTAGGCCAAGGAGGGGGGAGGAAGGTTCAAGCAAAGAAACTAGCCATGGTTCTATGTTTAATTCAAATTATATAGTGCTATAGTGGTCCAAGGGTATGCATGTGAAGTGTAAGAGCCTTTGGCTTGAAGTGAAGATAAAACAAGCATGTCACTATCCCTTCTTAATGCATGCATGTGATGGTGTTTTGTCTTGAAAATTCAAAATATGCTCTTGATTTATTTAAGGGTGTGTATGCGTATGTTTTGAGTATAGGGGGAGGAATGAATGAAATTTTTAGCTTAACAATATGAGATGGATGATAACTAAAGTTTACACGAAAAGATTTTGAGTTTCCGGGGTTCCGTTAGGTCAAAAACGCGAAAAACGCAATTTAAACGTTAAAGCGTAAAAATAAATACCAGGAGTGATCGTAAACTACAAAACACTTAGAAAAGATAAAATAACTCATATAATATCTAAACTAATGAATATCCGATGTCAGAACGTGTCCGATGACATTTTTCAGATTTACGCGAGTTTACCTCTCGGTAAACCGCCAGACTCAAACGTAACATATAAAAGTCAAAACTAATTATCGGAAAAGTTTAAAATATTGACCTGAAAATCTCGGGGTGTGACAGTTTTCTAAACAATACGGCGTATTCAGTTAACTCTATACGGCGTACTGGTATTCAACAGACCTATACGGCGTATTCAAACCAATTGAATACGGCGTATTTGTCATCTGATACAATAACAGTAGTAAAACCCCATCTGTTCTGATTCCACATTTGATTTCTCTCATCAGGACATATCCTACTGATTTATTGTCATTTGTTTCAGGTAGTGCATGACAAGAAGTTCTACCAAGGAACTACTCTCACCTTTTGAAAACCCAGAACAAAAATTTCGCTCAAAGAGGAGGCTTTTCGATACACCAAGTCTCATAGAATCGAATTTACCAGAGTTCGATCATAATTTTGACATCGAGGAACAATCAGAGGAAGAAGTAAGAGAAACAATGACGGAAACAATGGAGCAGTATATGAGCAAAACCCGAGAGAATTACGGGTCGGGCGTTACTAGGCCCACAATCAACCAAGACACCCCCTTTGAATTGAAGGGGCAATTTCTCAAGGAACTTCGTGATAATACTTTCAGTGGCTCGGAACACGAAGATGCAAACGAGCACATCGAAAAGGTTCTAGAGATTGTTGACTTATTTCACATCCCAAAAGTAACTCAAGATCAAATCATGCTTCGAGCCTTTCCTGTATCCCTCACTGGAGCTGCAAGTAGATGGCTAAGGAACCAGCCATCAGGATCAATTACAACCTGGGAGGTTCTCAAAACTAAATTTCTAAACAAATACTGTCCACCTGCCCGTACCGCAAAGAAAATGGAGGAAATCAACAACTTCCAGCAGGAACCCGATGAAAGCCTTTTCCGTGCATGGGAAAGATTTAAAGAGTTGCTGATGAAGTGTCCTCAACATTATTTGACCGATATGCAGGAAGTCATCTTGTTTTACAATGGGCTTGATGTTCCAACTCGACAAATCTTAGACTCAAAGGGTGCCATACCTTCCAAAATTGTTGTTGATGCTAAAATAGCCTTCCAAGAAATGGCTAAGTACTCTTATAAATGGCACAATGGAACTTCATCAAGGACCAGAAGTACTGAAACTTCTGACGGGCTTGTTGCTATCTAAGCCCAACTCAATAATCTCGGGCAAGAAATAAAGAAAGTAAATGAGAAGGTGTACGTTGCTCAGGTCGGATGTAAATTATGCAAGGGACCACATTATACAAAGGATTGTCCACAAAAGGAAGAAGGAAAAACTTTAGAAGAAGCTTATTATACGTAGTTCGGTGCACCCTATCAACCTGGAGGATAATATAGAGCAGCATGGCCAGGATTCTACCAACGAAACAATGGAAACTCTTCATACCCTGATCGAAGACCAAGCCTGGAAGAATCACTGACCAAATTCATGACAGAATCAGCTAAAAGGCATGAAGAAAACTCGAACATAATCAAGGAGATCCGAGCTTCCACTGATGCATTAATAAGAAACCAATGAGCTTTGATTAAGACCTTGGAAATACAAATCGGACAGATGAGCAAGGTCTTGCAAGAAAGAGGGTTTGTAAGCCTATCCAGCTCTACGGAGACAAATCTTCGAGACCAAGTCAAATCGATCTCAACTGCTAAAGCTGATTTTTCTGGGATACGCCGTATCGGATGTGGTCCTGACGGGTACAGGATTTTCAAACTTATGAAAATGTATCCTAACCAGTGTAGGATTTTTCCTTTAAAGCAATTCATTCATTTAATTACTAGTACACAACCAAACACCTCGCGAAATTGGAAATGAAAACACTCAAATCACTCAACTAATCTATGTGGTAACATCTTAGTAATTCGCTCAATTGCTCGGTCATGATGTAACACCCCCAAATTGGGTCGCAGCGGAATAAGGATCTCCGGGGCGTGTTACTTCAATGATCAACAGCACAAGATAATATAAGAACGACACAAAAAGTCGTTTAAAATGATACATTGGATTTAATGAAAGAGTTGTTACACAAAGCATATAGCTTTACTTGTTCCTTGTTTAATATTACAAAAGTTGACAATACATTTCCCAAAATATGATGCACGTAAATCTTTAAGCGTGCAAATCCCAAAATGTAACCCAATGCATCCTTGGCACCCCGTGCCTATTGACCACCTGAAAACATTGCTTTAAAACGTCAACAAAATTGTTGGTGAATTCATAGGTTTATGTATTTAAATTATGCAGGACCGCAAGACTTTCCCGTGATGTTACAAAACCAGATTACATTTACACTAAGCTCATGACACTGAAGCTCGACAGTCTTGTTCGCAAAATATTGCTACTCAGCCCGCAATGATGTTCTAACCCGAAACATCCCTGATTCGACATGCTATAACGTTCGTTCTCGGTGATAGCTAGTCACCCGAACGGGGAGGTCGTTTCCCAAATAGATCTATTAAATAACATTCGCGCTCACATAATGTAATTCCCAACTACATCTATGCAATTGACAGTTCATGATAATGGGCTTAACTTGGGTTATCGCTACTTAGGCAAACATGTAATCAATGCAAAATATCCACTTGCGTCCAATTTGTAAAACAAAGCATGTTTCCACCCCAAATAATAGTAAATCAGTAAAACTGTAAAAAGTGTGGGGCTATGAACTCACCTTGAGTTCTGATAATCCAAATATCGCAGATAAAGCGTCACGTAAAAGATCGAATGCAACCTAAATTATCATAGGTCGTATAAGTACCGAGTACTTGAATATAATCTTATAGTTGTTACATCGTACTATCGTTCGGGCTATCATAATTTAAGAGGTCATGACATGACGTACGAGGAGTTAGGACACTTTAAATCGTAAATCCAACAACTCGTCGATACGCCATCCGAAGAGGCCTCATTATGAAACTCCCTAGTATTATAGCACTTTGATAACCACGTAATATTCTATATAGCATAATCACCGACTAATCGTTTTAGTAAAATAATATTTATAAAGTGAAAACGTTTATAAATATACTTTTTGTAAAAATGACCTAGTTTTGTCGTTTTAAGTCCGTTGCTCGCGTTTCTTACGCCCACGTCTTCGTAGTAAGACGAGTGATCAAAATATTACATTTTCAAGTTTTTGATATTCTGCGATGAATAGTGTTTTTACTGTTCACAACAGCTATTTTACTCGTTTTTAGGTTTTAATTAGCGTAAACTCGTAATCGTAATAACTTATTCGTTTTAATCCCGATTTTAGTGATTCCTTCGAGTACGTCTTTGTTATTAAAAGATGTATTATATTTTATAAAGTTGGGTCCGCTGATGAATAGTACTTTTACTGTTCATAGTTTATAAAATTACTTTTATAAACTTTAATTATCGAAAATGTCGTAGTTTATTCGTTATAGTTCCGTTTTTAGCGATTCTTTCGAGTACGATCCGTTAATTAAAAGTTATATCATATTTTTGATGTTTTAAAAATATGAGTTTCTGTAATGAATAGTGCTTTTTATAAAAATAGTTTTATAAAAGTATTTATCGTCGTAAAATCGTAATTAACGTATCTTTTTCGTTATAAATCGGTTTTTCGAGTTTCTTATCATTTTGGAATCGTCATGAGGCGTATTATTTTTATATGAGGTCAAACCCACTGTATGAAATTCGAACTAAAACAGGCCCCTTTTTATATCCAATGTATTCATTTATAAAAAGTTGTTTTATTAACTTTATAAAACCCTTCATTTATACTTAAAACATGTTTATACTTAAACCATTTGTTAACATACTTTCTTACATTCCTTTTTCATGATATATAAACTATGACATAAGTATAGTGGCATAATTCATAACATAAGTGAAAACTCATTTTACATATTAAAAAGTCCTTAGTGGTGATTTAGCCATAAATAACATATTACACATAAAATAATGATAATAAAAAGTATAAAGAAATTAGGAAGACCTTAGGGATGATGTATGAGATGAGAAATAAGTGCTAAACCCGTGTTTAGATTTCTAAAAACCAAAGCTTAACAGCTTATAAATCTAGATTTGGTTTGAAACCCTACATCTTCATTTTTTCTTAAATCCTTCAAATGAAGAACCAATGCTTGTAAACACCTTAGTGTGTCTTAGGATTGATGTGTATAGGCTTGTATGGATTGTAGAAAAATTTTGTATGGTTTATTTAAGAGTGCTTATTGAGCCGTGGGTTTTGGAGAGCAAAAGAGAGAAAGGAAATGAATTTTTACTAAGTAAAAGAGTAAGGATTTCACTTATGCATGTATGTGTATTTATAGGAAGAGAATGAAGATATTTGTTAGTTGCTAAGTTTGACTAGAAAGTCCAAGGAGGGGGGGTATGCCGTGGGTCAAGGGGACAAGGGAGGAGGGAAACAAGGACTTAATGGCTAATGTTTATGTGTTCCCCCTAATGGGAATCATCCCATGAAATCAAGGGTTAATGTTTTCTAGTTAATTTCTTTAATGTAATTAAGTATTGTTATTTATAAACAGATGGTGTAAGTAAAGTTTTTTATTAAAATGTAAGTGTAGTTTTTTATTTAAAGGTATACTAGTAATGTCTTGGTCATATTTGTAAAGTATTTGTCTATCTTGTATATACATATGAGACGATGTATACATATTATACATTGCATAAAGTTTATATAATACTTCGATCAATTGTATATATAACGCTAGGTATTTGTTGAAGCGTACGTTAATTTTTAGGGTTTCCGGGAAAACCTAATTGTCATTTATCGCGAAACGTAAACACTTTCACGTATCCGATAAAATAACTTGTGTAATGTTAATAATTATCCTCAAAAACAATTACTTACCTTTTTGACGTAACCAATAATTTGCTTGATGCCCGTTTACGTTAATGATTATTTCTTTGCTTACGCGATTTACTTAACGATTTCAATAAAACAAACGAGTACATCACAAAAAAATATGCGTCTTTTTCATCGTCGTACATTGTACTAAAACACGAGGTGTGATATGCAAGTATGGCATGTTGGTCAAGACTCACAGATCGCAAGGTGGCAACGCGTTAAAGACAAAACAAGGATAAGATTTAAAGATCTTGACAAAGAAAAGTCGAAGACAAATGACAAATGGCTCAAGATCCTATCTGACAAAGCATGAAGGAATCAAGCCTACACAAGATAAAAGACCAAAACAAAGATCAAGAATAACGACAAGCAATCGCATTAAGTCCAAGGAAGTAAGATTCAAAGACCTCGATTCGGGGAGTATTGTTTCGCCTTAAAATATTAGGGCGAACATAGGAAACTCGTCTTTATGTGTTAGTCGTTGTAATTGGCTAGAAATGGAGTCGGACTCGTGTTTAAACTAATATGTATTCTGTTGCGGTCTAATGATTCAAAAATCCGAGTGACAATAACACTTAACACCTAGCTTCCCTAGGTTAGTAAGAAAGTATAAATACCCCTCTCCACTCTTGGAGAGGGTGTTGGTCATTTGTATTTTTCATTTGTGCAAGTAATCTTCCATATTCTCTCTGCTCTCTCTTTCTTCTCTAAAATTCTTTCCTATCTCATCTTATTTTCTTATTAAGTATGGAAGTGAAGGTGGTTTAGGGTTAACGACAGTCGAACAATCCAAAATATTCAACAATCTCTGTGATGCAGGTTCTGAGATAGGCCTACCATGCTTGAAAGGGGTAGTTATATTACATGGGGCAAGTAGATTTAGACGATATATAAATCGAAAGAGAGAAAACCGAAAGTGGCTTAACAAAGCACTTGATGAAGGTCCTTATCAGTTTCAAATGTTCGTTCCTAGTGATTCGACAGTACCGAAACTGCAGACTGTAGAGGATTTACAAGGTGATGCGTTATTGCACTATGATGCTGAATTAGGTCATGAATCTGATTCTATCTTTCTATTCCATAATGAACATTAAAACTCTGGGGATGCTCTGCTCTTCGGCAAGACATGTGGAAAAGAGTGAACGTTCTGATGGGGAAAAATTACCAAAAACCAGTTGAAAGAAGGAAAACTTGTTTTACGAACGAATTTGATCAGTTTGTTGCTGAACCAAGGGAAGCACTTATTTCTGTCTACAACCACTTTGCTCAGTTAATGAATGATTTGGAAAGAAATAACATGCATTTTCCAATTGTCACAATTAACACAAAGTTCCTGAATAGCTTGCAACCGGAATGGTTGAAATATGTCACTCAAGTTCGTCTTGCTAAATGTTTGACAGTGGATACGTTTGATGATCTCTTTGATTACCTTCGGCAATTCGAGAAACTGGTTAATGCATCACGAGCAAAGAAGTTAGAAAAGTCTCATGATCCTTTGGCTCTAGTAGCACACACGGGTTCATCTTCCAAAAACACATCATCTTATTATGTAACACATCCTACGTCTGTGGTTGATTATGACGATGAGTACCAATAGGATGATGTTAAAACCAATTCTGAAGATCCTTTTGCCTCTGCAATGTTGTTACTTGCTCGAGCCATTACTCAAAATTTCTCTAATCCAACAAATAATCGTCTTCATACTTCATCCAACACCAGAAAGCAAGCAATCATTCAAGGAGATAGGGTGAATATTCAAAGCAGGAACCCTGGTAATACTGGAAGAAATACTAGACGAGCTTATGTTCAAGAGGAAGTTGTTGAGGGAATTAATACTCAAATGCGACAGAATGTTCATAAGGACTCTTCGACTTTGTCCTTCAGGGAATTACTTAACTGTTTATGCTACAACGTAGTGGATAGGGAATTTGCTAGGAATTGTCCAGGCCACGGTTCGGGATTCGAAAATTCATGGAAACAAATGTTGCTGGCAAAACCGGATGAGCTGGATTACTCCTTACCAATATTCATAATGGTTTTTCTCTATGCTGATTGCTTCAAGGATGAGAAATTGAAGAACTCAGTGCAAACATATGCTTAATGGTACAGAATTCAACAACCAATAATTCTTTCTGACTGCTGGGCCCAAAGCTATGATTCTTCACTTTATAGTGAGGTACAATCTTCTCTAACATCAATGAGATTAAAGAACAATGTATCCAACTCATACTAAAATTATTAACAGTACATTGGTGATGATTAAATTGATAGCAATATTATATTTGACGACCCAATGGAAATGTTAATAAAGTGGCCAGTGTTGAAAAAGATACACTTTTCACTGACATATGCGTTCAGAGATCCTAGCTAGAAATGAATATAAGGAAGCTGAGAAACAACAATTATTTGCTAAAAAAGTCCAACAACAAAACACGACTTTGACTAGTCAGCTTAAGTTGTATAAGGAAATGGTTTGGGTTTTGGAAAACATCAACGGGGATAACAATTATCTCAATGAATTTCTTTAGGCTGATCAAAAAGCAAAACATTTTAATCAACAAGCTCAGTCTTAATTTGTTCGTGATCGAGATATCATTCGAGATCTAGAAAAACAACGAGATAAATTAGATTTAGCTGTCAATGATTACAAACGGAAAAATGAGGAACTTCAAAAGACTCATTTAATTTTAAAAAGACAAATGAGTGAAAATGAGGATCGTTATCATGACACTATTCTAGATCTCGAGGCCAAACTTAAAAAGAATGTTGATCTTGTTAAAAAATATATTGAAACTTGGCAATTCTTAAAGGAAATGTTTTAGCTTGGACCAAACGCCATAGTCCTGTGTATCGATCCACAAATTAAAACATGGTTTGGGGTACCCGAATCCTTATACACTCAAGCAAGCAATTTCTCAATGTCAAAAGTTATATCTTGCCTCTAGTTTGAGTAGTTCAGAAATTCCTTTGAATGTTAGCAGATTCGAGGGGACTACTCTTGATGATGCTTCCAAAACGTTAACAAAAAATGAAAGGAAAAAATGATAATCCAATTATGTTGCGAACAAACAGGATATTGTTGGGACAATTGAGTACAAACTAATAAATGCTCTTTATAAAGACTTTGTTCCTCAAAAAGAAGTTTTTGCTGAGCAAAAATATTTTACATCTTCTTTTATTCCTTCTGACAAGACTTCAAATGCAACTTCTTTATCCTAGATCAATGCCAGATGTGAGTTCACCTTTGATCATACAATTGGATAAAATGAAAATTGTTTTCAAACGTTGTCTGAGTTAATTCAAAAGAATTGTAAAAGAGCAAGCATTTTTTACACATCTCCTGAAGAAATACAACTAAATGATTTTTTTGTCAAGATCATGGCCAAAACCGATTGTTACACGAGTTGTAGTTCTATTTGCATCTTTAGAAAAACTATTTTCAAAACGGGATATAAAAAAATGAACGATGTTTTTGAGTTGCTAAAGAAAGTGAACTTTATGAAATAAGAAGCCAAAATGTTAGGGGTGAGGGGGAGGGGGTTTTTTTTAAAGATTCACTTTTGAAGCATCCCTATATTATGAATGCGAAGGTAGTTCCTACATGCTAAAATTGGCAACAAGTTAAAATGAATTCTTTGAGATCAAGAGGGTTTGCAAGCAAAAGATAAAAATTCTTGAAAAAGATTGTTCAAAGATTTCAAAGCAAAGTGTTGATTTGTAATTTAAAGTTACAAACATGAAAAGAAAAACATAAATGGGAGTCAACTTTGAAAATAAAAAACACAAAAATCCTCTTGATTACTCTTGGATTTCAAAGATAGGGAACACTGAGCAATGAGAACGTGTCTTTGGATTTCAAAGTCGCAATTATTTGAATAAAAAAGTACGTGACAATGTAAAATTAGATATTCAAAACTTTTCGATTTCAATAAAAGACCCACGGTCTCAAAACTCAAAAAGGAAATGGATGAATTAATTGTCATGTCTCTGAGAAAACATATGAATACGGTGGATATTCGTGCTGAGAATAGACTCTTTAAAGTAATATCTGAGTTAAAAAAGTAGATTGGGAAATGGTTGTAAAAGGGTAAGTTGTCAACACTAAGTTGACAAGGAAATGTTTCTCAAAATCTTCTTTGTGTCACACGATAAATAAAAAGTTTTTCAAAAGAAAACAGTTGTTCAAAATAAAGATAAACATGTAGTATCAAAAACCGTCACTTTACAGACTTTAACTCTGACAAAACTCAAAGAGGGGCACAAATTTCAAACAATAATGTATGCACCTGAATGTACAAAGTTGTCACAACACAAGAATCACAAACAAACGAGGCTAAGAGTGGTTTATCTTCTACAGGAATGAATGTTGCATCTAGTGTTAGAAGACCAATGAATAAAGATTCACATGTCAAGAACAGTGTCTTAGCTAATTAAGTGAATTCAGCAAAGAAAGTAGCAGTTTATGTTAGGAAAAATAAGCAAACAGATGATACATCTGCAAATGTTATCTCAAACAAAGAGAATGTAATTGATGTTAATGTTGCAAACGCTTCTAAAGTAAAAACTCTGTTATGTGTTTCTTGTATGCAAAATGTGCTTATTCCATGTCATGATAAATGTCTTGCAAATTATAAATTGAATGTACATTTTGCATGTTCGTAGAGCCCTTCACCATAATTCCTAGAACCCAAAACTTCAGACATACTTTTGTAGTTCATTAAGACTATATTTCTAAAAAAGGTTGGCACAATCTAATCTTTAGATATTACTTTTTGTAGTATCCGATACCGAAGAATTAATGTAGGAAGTATCTCAAAAGTTAAACATAAGGTCTCTAGTGCTTCTAAGACAAAGAAAAGAAATTTACGAGAAAACTTTTTAAGCATATACATGAAGAACAAAATTCGAACAAGTCGCATACGGCAAAAATGGTTTGAATCACAACCAAATGTTGTTTGGTCTCTCGTTAACACGACTCTGAATGTTCATAATAGACGTTCAACTGTGAAATCATCGGGTTTTGTTAAGATAAGGTAGTCAAATTGCCCACTTGTCCATGTGTTGTTTCTTCTTATGTTGCATGTAGTTCAGATCGTTCTGTGGATTGTTGACAGTGGTTGTTCAAAGCATATGACGGGTGATCGATCACTGTTGAGAAATTTCATTGAAAAATTCATGGGCACCATTCGCTTTAGAAATGATAATTTTTCAACAATCACAGGCTATGGGTTTTTATACAGGGTATTTCATATTTGTCATGTTTATTTATGTTGAAGTCTTGGACATAATTCTTTAGCGTTGGGCAATTTTGTGATGGTGATTAGAAATGGCTTTTCGTTCAAGGATGTTAGTACGAAATCTAGAAGGAGTTGATTTGCACAGTGAGGAGTGAATCTGATTTGTATACTATATCCATTTTGACATGCTGCTTTCTTCAAATGTTTGTCTGAGTCCAAGCAAACTTCGACAAAGTCATGGTTTATATGGCACCGTCGGGACCTACATTATTATTTCGGTACATATCGATCTTACGAGACTTGACTTGGTGATGGTCTTCAAAGTTCAAAATATGGAAACGATCACCGGTATTCTGCTTGTGAAAAGGAAAAAGCATAGAAAGCTTTTATCTACCCCAAGTTGTTCAAGTGGTCACTCCAAATTGGAATGACTTCATTTGGTTTTATGCGGACCAATGATGGTAGCTTCAATCAATGGACGAAGTATATTCTTGTGATAGTGGTGATTATTCACGATATACATGGTTTAGTTTCTTCACTCGAAAGACGAAACTCACAGAGATATAAAAAGAAATTCATTGTCAAGCTTAATTGAATTACAAAAGCCAAAGTTTGCGGGAAAAGTTGACAATGGTATGAAATTCAAAAATTGCGACTCTTAAGCTCATTATTGACAAGTTAGGCATCTTGCAAAAAAGTTAATGCTGTGTTAGGGCATTTGTTTTGTTTACTTTTTTATTATTTTTTTTTTTTTTTTTTTTTTTTTTTTCTTTTTTTTTTTTTTATTATTTTTTTCTTTATTTATATTTTTTTTTTTTTAATTCCTCTTCTTTTAATACACCTCAGCAAAATTGAGTGGTTGAAAGACGTAATCATACTCTTGTTGAGGGTGCTAGAACAATGCTTATCTTTTCTTTATTACCTGAATTTCTTTGGGCTGAAGTGGTGGCTACAACTTGTTTTACTCAAAATCGATCAATCATTCATACACGACATAACAAAAACACCCTTATGGCTTTTACGCGGACAAAAGACGAAGGTTAAGTTATTTTCATGTATTTTGCTCATTTGGTTATCTAACAAAATAACGAGATGATCTTGGGAAAATTGAAAACGAAAAGTGACATTGGGGTTTTTATTGGTTATCGTAAATATCAGAGGGTTTTCGAATCTATAACCAATGTACCAAAAAGATTATGGAAACCATTCATGTCAAGTTTGATGAGCTTACATCAATGGCTTCTGAACACGATTGTTTAGAACCCGTGCTCCAACGATTCAACAATAATAATTCATGAGCAGAAACAATGAATACTCCATCCAAAGAAGATTTGGATAATTTGTTCGGTCCAATGTTTGAAGAATATTTTGAGAAGAGGTCTTCTGATCCACCCATCAATTCTACTACACAACCGACTCAATTTCATGAAGACTCACCTTCCACATCTTCAATCATTGTTGAAGATCATGAGGCTCCTCCCATTGAAACTACATCTGACGAACAAACCTCTCCACTCTCTTTGACAGAAGCAGATGAATTCATTCAAGAAGCTTCTGCTGATTTTGATGGCAGTCTGGAATTTGTATCATATAATCCTCCAAGTGATGAGGAAATTGAGTCCTACACGCTTAGAAACATCAATGTGCGATTTTCCACCAAGTACAACCCTCAACTCATATTTGGACAAAAGATCATCCTCTAGACCAAGTTATTGGTGACCCATCCAAACCTGTAATGACTCGTCAAAAGCTTCAAACAGATTCTGAGGTTTGCATGTATGCATTAAGCGTCAGCACTATCGAACCAAAGAATATCAAAGAAGCTATGGCAGATCACAGTTGGATTGAGTCCATGCAAGATGTGTTGAATCAATTTAAGAGACTACAAGTTTGAGAACTGTTCACGTCCCAGATGGAAAGAATATTTATTGCTCTCTAATGGCTCTGGAAGATTAAGTGTGATGCCGAAAATTTTGTGGTCCGAACACAAAACGCGGTCTTTGTGGCAAAGGATACAGGCATGAAGAGGCATTGATGATAGAGTCATTTTATCATGTTGCTCGTCTTAGCTCCTCCCCCACTTCCATACCCCCCGCCCGACCTGTTCGAATGTTTATTGCTTATGCTGCTCATAAGAATATCACCATCTTCCAAATTGTGTCAAAACGGTTTCTCAATGGTCATGAAAGAGGGAGGTTTATGTCTGCAACCTGAAAAGTTTATTGATCCAGGAAATTCACAGATCAGGTCTATAGGTAAAAACGCTCTATACGGTCATAAGCAAGCACCGCGTGCATGTATGAAAATTGTCATCTTTCCTAATTCAACATGGGTCACTAAAGGTATTGGTTGACCTATTTATTCACACGACGCCACAGGAAAGACATATTACTTGTTCAAGTATATGTTGATGATATTATTTTTGGATCATAAAACAATATAGATTTTTCAAAACGTCTTGCAAATCTAATGAAACATGATTTTGAATGACGATGATGGGTGAACTAGTTCTGTTCTTGACTTCAAGTCATCAATCTCCTGTGGGCAATTTAATAGCCAGTCACATTATGCGATTGAGGTTGTTAAAGCAAACGTGGTCTAGATGCGTGTGTTTCTATTGAGGCTCACCTATGGCAACTGAGCGATGGATGCTGCTTACAGGCAACTCCTATGATCAAACATTATCGTCGTATGATAGGAGGGCTAATGTACCTAACAGCCAGTCGTCCAGACATTGCTTATGCTACTTTTGTATGTGCTCGTTTCAAGCACGTCCTACGGTCAAACACCTCAAAAAGGTTAAACGGATCTTTCGGTACCTAAGACAGTCCTATAACATGGGCCTATTGGAATCGAAGGAGTCCGGATTTGGAACTAATGCATATTCAGCATGCGGACCTTGCAGGATTGTATAAGATGACTGTAAAAGAACCATCAAGAGGATTGCCAAGTTCTAGGTGAAAAGCTCGTGAGCTAGAGTTCAAAAAAGCAAGATTGTACTGCGATGTTATGTGAGGACTGAACTATGTTTCCTTGTCTGCATCTGTGACAGTCATTTGGTGCCGTACCTGTTAGGCCTCAATTTATCGAGCGAACTAGGATGTTCAGGTCAATCTATGAATGGAGCTTCGGTCTTTAATTAGTTAATGTTGTAATAGGATAGTATCGGGAATCGGGCTCGATTGATAATATAATATTGTATTATGTTTGGGTTTAATTCCCAAGCAAAACCGAGCCCGGCGTCCTAGTTAAAATATCACGCGCGGTCACTTTTAGTGTCGGGGTATATAAGGAACTTTTCCACTTGGAAAACAGTATAGTTAGTTCAAAATATTAGTGAAATTCTTTTCTTTTTCTCTCATCTCTCTCTCTCTTCTTTCTCTCTCTAGAACAACTCATCTCTCTTTCTCATTTCTAGTTCGATTTCGTGATCGATTGTATGTTATGAAGTGATATCGGGATCCTACAATTGGCATCAGAGCTACGTGTGGATTCGTGTGGTTCAACAAGATCAAATTCGTGGGTCAAAAAGAAGTCAAAAGAAAAAAATCAAACCCGGATATTTGTGCTTAGCATGTGTGAATGTTTCTGTTATTATGCAAGCTCTAGGCATAAGGTAGCTAAATGTGCAAGAGAATTCAAGTTAAAAGGTCAAAAAAGGTTGATTTTTAGGCGATTTTTGAAGAAAAAGCGTCTTTTCGTCGTGAGTTTGACTCTTGGAAAACTTCTTGTTGCGTTTTGATTTTCTTCTTGTTGTGTTTTGATTTTTTTTAAATTGCGTTTTGATTTTTAAAGTTGCGTTTTGATTTTTTTAAATTGCGTTTTGATTTTTAAAGTTGCGTTTTGATTTTTAACGTTGCGTTTTGATTTTTTAAAGTTGCGTTTTGATTTTTTTTAATTGCGTTTTGATTTTTAAAGTTGCGTTTTGATTTTTTAAAGTTGCGTTTTGATTTTTTTTAAGTTGCGTTTTGATTTTTAAGTTGCGTTTTGATTTTTTTACAAGTTGCGTTTTGATTTTTTTTAGTTGCGTTTTGATTTTTGAAGTTGCGTTTGTTTTTTTTCTGCGTTTTGATGTTTTGGTTGTGATTTTTTCTTGGCGTCTTTGATTTTTTTAGTTTTTGTTTTTTTGGGTTGGTATTGCGTTTTGCTAACTACGTTTTAGGTACTTTGAGACTTTTATATACTAAATTCTAAAGTTATGCTTGCCCAAATTTCAGAGAAAATCATATGGACATTACTTGGACTTCAAAAGACAGATGCGGTTTGCTCAAAGCATTGCGTTTTGGTGTCACTAGCGTTTGGTTAAAGATAGCACTACGTTTTGTTAGAAATCTTGTGTGAAGAAAATGGTTTCAAGTCCAAACTGCCATAACCTTTTGAGCGTAAGTCCGTTTCAGGGCCCGTGCACCTCTACAATTCAAAGGAGTAACGGAGACGGAAGCCGCTGTTGCACCTTTTAGCTGGCTACGGATTTTTTCGGGCCCAAACCCCTCGTTTACTATGAGTTATTGACATTTTTCAGTTTTTTGTATTTGTGTTACCTTGTTTTGTTTAGCTCACGGCCCATATCGTATTTTTTGGCCGATCAGACTTGGAGAGCCTATTTAAACAAATCTGCTGTACCTAGCAGAAAATTATTGCTTGTTATACAATTAAATCATAGCCGCTGATTCCGAAGAAAAATCATTCACGGTTCTTACTATCTGATTTGTTAAATCATGTTAATTCATTTTATCGTTTTAATCTTAGACGTGTAAAATCCGTGAACGTGAATTGCTTACACAACCACAACCTCTATATCATCACATCACTTAAGGACTCCAAACAAAAATTTCACACTTCATAATTCACGATAAAACTGGGAACAAAGGTTACTTCATTTAGGTTCAGTTTTTCGCGGAAACAGAGATACAGAAACTGCAGATGCAAGCAATGATTTTCAAAGAAAACTCCTTGAAACAAATTAAATACACTTAAATTATCTTCAACTTCTTCGAAGACAGACTTTATCGTGGTTGTATATTGTATACAAGCTTTTGCACAACTCTTTGGTGATAGTGTTAGAACTTCAAGCTTTCAGTTATCTCAACAACATGAACTAATTAGAAACACTTCTCAATGCATAAACACTTCACGAGATGGATTCCAAATCCGCTCTAAGTGTTGAGCCAAAGTAACAGTTTGAAGGTTCTTTAACTTTGACTTGTTAAAGCCTCTCGTTATATAATCAAGATCTTTTTCATCAGATCGAGAAGTAAGAGAAAACTTCACGAGATTACACTAAAATGACATGCTCAAACATTCAGGAAAAAACAATCCATCCAGAAAACATGAACTCCATTTGAGCAATGTATTATAGAAAGAGCAAGTCAGAGCAGAGCTTAAGATGACGTTGATAACAGTTGAGTGAAAGACAGTTGCAGATTTCAACAGTGCCAGGTTTCATGACGGTTCAATCATCGGTTACAAGTTCAGGAGATGAAACAAGTAGTGGGATTGTATCAGAAGAAGAGATTGATAAGAAGGAATTGGAAGCACATTATGGTTTCATGGCAAAAATTCAGGAAGTCTTACCTGCAGAATCAAGTTCTACTGATATGCCATTGGAACAGGTACAAAACAATGATGAAAAGAATGTGTTTGGCCAATGAAAGACAACTTTCTGGAGAAACATGCTGCCGAATGTGCTGAATTTGAGCGTCATGCGCTTGCTAATTTTTATTGCCAATTTACTATTGATTATGAGGAAAACTCAAACACGTTTTAAAGCAATTAAAGAAAGCAAACGCATCATTGACTCAAGAAATGAAGAGTGCAAAACTAACCTTGATGAGACTTAGTAGGGCTCTAGGGGAGGCTACTAGCAGTCGGGATAGTTGTCTGATTGCACTTCAGAACCAAATAGACTGAGCTTCGTGAAGTACACGGCCCTTATAATGATACAAGAATCGAGGTGATTATAAAATACTTCAAACAAAGTTAAATGAAACTATAGGACTATTGCGTTAAATGACATTGAAGTAAAGAAGGTCTTTGAACTAAAGCTATGAATTTCGTTGTCAATCTGATACACGTTGAGTAGTCAAAAAAGAGTCAGTTACTAGGTCACAATTTGAAGGTCAAATCAAGATAAAAGTAGTTATTTCGATTAAAGGTTTAAGGAAGAAAAAGACATTGACACCGATGATTGAACTGGACAAACAAAATAAGTTTTTAATTGAATGAAATTCTTTATTAACGCAATCAGGTCAATCAGACCATTTCACTGTTAGCACCAAAAAAATGACGCATCGTATACTGGTAGATCCAACCCTTTGCTTAATACTAACGTACCTCAAGATGGCTCAATCTGAAAAGCCTCATTTTGTATGAGGATCTATAGATACTTTGATCCTGCAAAAGATTTTGCCCCAATGGGAAGACAGTGACTCTTGAAAAGCGAGTAGTAGATCAAAAATTGGATAAAGACAAACTGAAACGATATGATTACACATATCAAAACAGTCTTTATGAAACTTTCAAACCACCATCCAAAACCTATCTTGATCAGTTGGAAAGCGCTAAACAAGTTAGGAAGACAATGTGGAGAAAAACGTTTAGCAGAACAAAACCAAACATTGCTAAAAACGTGTCCTTTCTACCCGTTTCTAAATCCATTAGTAAAAGTAGATAAGTTTATAATGAGCTGACAAAACAAATTCAATCTCATTTAGAAAAATTTGTGAAACAAGCTTGGTCTAATCATACTTTATAGTGCATTTCACTAACCCACTGCTAAGAGTACTGGAAGTTTTGATTCAAAACTTATTAATGCCTCTTTTAAAACAAAACTATACTGGACATTCATTGTTTTGTTCATGAACTAAAAACAGAAATGCATGACGATTTGGAGTACGTTAAATCCATTGAAAAGGAGATTGACGAACTTGAATCAGAAAAGGCTGATTTTTCAAACATATATGATCTACTTCTCGAAGAGTGTGTGTCTAAAGATGTTACATGTTCATATTTGCATTCTCTGTCTGATTTAAATGCTCATAGCTGGATTTACTATGCTTATCTCTTCACAAGTTCAAAGAATGTTGAATGTCTTGCACAAAAGCTTTCGAAAAGAACTGAATCTGTTAACAAAGAAGTTCATAATAATTTGTTAAAAAGTTTTTCTAAATTTGAAAAACACTCGATTTCTCTTGAACTTGCTTTACAACAATGTAAAGAACAAATGAAAAACAACTCAGTTGGCAAAGAAAACGGATCTAATGTATTTCGACAAAGAACAGTGAAACAATTCACTGTAATACAAGATTTTGAAAGCTCAAATGCAAGACAAGAACATTGAATAGTGACGTTAAGAACTCATCGAGAAATGCAATGGGAAAGTCTGTGGAAATCTCAGTTTAATAACCATCTGTTGTTTGACACCGCAATGCTAACGAATTCCAAAACTTCAGTTTCTAGAAAACCGACTCCTTTTTCAAATCTCCTTGAAAATGAGAAGTTTTCAAAGAAACAGATGGTTAATGAAAACTAATGTGTCTGGATGGTTGTTTAAAAACGTACTCAACAGAATTTGCCTCAGATTAGAAAACAGCAGTTCGAAACACCAATTATGAATGCACCTTGGGCCATATAGGAATTGCCCAAAGCATGTGTCACATCAGCTCACAAGGAAAAAAGTAGGCTCTCAATTGTCATGGTTCATAACTATACCTAGAGAAAGCTAGAAAAGTGCACAGCTTCAGAAAGACAAACGATGTAAATGGAAAACCTCGATGATTGATCCTGCTAGTTACCCACATGCTATGGTTGACAAACCAAAACCTAGGAATTAGGCACAGCATCAATGAGTAGTTGGGTTTCAAACAAAGATGTTCACTTAAGAGACCATAGGAAACAAAAGCCTTTCTTGAAGTTCAATGAATTGCAATGTCCTACATGCAAAAAGTGCCTTTGCAGTGCAAATCAAGATGAATACGTCTTAAAATACCTCTCAAGGTTAAATCTCTGTGCCTCTGCACAGAATACGGATGCAAATTCCATAAGACAACAAAGAGATATAGCCTTGTAAATAAGTCAAGTGCATCTAAGAAGAACTAGGGAAAGACGATCCCACAGGACATAGGTTATCAATCAAAAGCTACCACTGTCCCTTGAGAAAAACAATGAATTCTAGATTCTTGTCTTAGGTGGAAACAACGGGTTTTGAATCTTTAGTAATGTTCGTCTTAGGTGGATTCCCACAGGAAAGTTACTCAACTGTTGACGGGGCTAAGGTTGACACGTAAACCGCGCATGGTTCAATGTAGATATCCCTAATATTCATGCTGCAAACAACTCTGGGTTTAAGTGCAGTATTAGTCCCACTATAGACATTGTCTCTAGGATAACTAATGTCTTGAAGATATCAAATTCCTTAGGATCCAATTTGTCCATTGTTCCATCGTCCTCTAACTCTCTTGCAGATTGTACAACTCATCCTATTCATTGTTGACTCTGGATGCACAAATCAAAATGACGTTTGAACAACACAGTTCAGACCTCGCACCTCAATGTCAAATGGCGTCTGCTGAAAATAACACTTCAGGCCCCGTTCCTCAATGTTCAAATGACGTTTGAACAACGCAGTTCAAGCCTCGTTCTTCATCAAATGACTTCTGATCATAACCGTTCAGAACTCGGAATTCAAGACCACAGCAATGAACAGTCAAGTTCAAAGCTGGTTCCAAAAGTTGTTCCTCTAGCAGTCAAGACAGCTACATCACGACAAGAGTTGGAATTACTATTCCACCATCATATAGCAATGCTGAGGACAACAGGTAAATAAATACAAAATCAGAAAAACAGAAAATTTCCAAAAAGAATCTTCTCGACATGTCTCTTGGAATCGATAACATTTACGTGCTTAGAAATGTCGATTAACATTGACACGGGTGTGTAAATGAAGTTCGAGCGAGAGTTTTTCAAATAGTTTCAAAATCCTGTCAATTTCTAAAATTTTTTAAAATGGCTAATTGTGCAAATGTCAGTACATAACCCAGACTTCAAATAAAGGAAGGTTTATAACTTATCCTCCCAACGAGAAAATTAACGTTTCTCGGTCTTGAGCTGTTCTTACAAGACATTCAATGTTTTTAGCTCAAGAAAAAGGATAGTGTACGTTTCAGTGCGCTTACCCTTACCGTTAGAAGAGAAGGTCCTATTAACCATCTGTTTTATCAAAAGTTGAACACGATTTATCAAGAATTTTTCTCCATGACAATACGTAATCTTTCAAAAATGTGTGTTCAACACTCCATCCCTCACAATGTTTTCAAAAGACAACAATTTTTCAATTGGTCCTTATTTTTGAGGGGAGTTTTTTCCGAAAAAACAAAGTTTTAATGTTCTTGGATACATCATCAACGACCATTCTTATGTATTCAAAACATTATCAAAATGTTCCAAACCATTCATGCTGACCATATTTTCTCCCACAGATTTTTCAAGACATATTTTAATCACAAGGTATTTCAAAAACTAAGTGTTTATTATTTAAAATAAGGGGAGAAAATGTAATTAAAATATGATCTCATCGACTCAATGTGCTGAACAGTAAGAAAAGGTTTTATGGTTCGATCTTATACCCAACAACATCTTAATTTCACGACGAATCTGAAGTCATAAGGTGGTTAGGTTAGGAATCAATCCTATGATCCAACCAGAACCGGAGGATCTACCCAAGGATAATCCAAAGTTAGAAATAGCAGTCCTTAGGTATGATTGGAGATGAATGTATATGGGAATAATGCCGACTAAGATTGAGTATTTAACACTGGAACAAATCACAATATGTTTTAGTAAATGAACATCCTGGTAAGCATTGAAGCGTGAAGAATTAAAAAGAAATGTATGGATAAAGGGTCTAAAGAAAGAAGCCCTCCACACAACTTAAGGCAGAAACCGGGTCAATTACAACCATAAGACAAAACAACAAAGAACGCCCCATCCAACCATCACTCAACATTTCCCATATTGCCACATTTTTTATACTCAAACAATCCCCAATACAACATTTTCCACACCAGAGACATTTCATCATAAAAACCATTTCAACATTATTTTATGCTGTTAAAATCACAAGTTGATTGCTGACATTGAAAACGACATCATAGACCCAGTGATGCAATGCACAACCCTTCCCAGCCATTCGGGTTTCTCTCAACAGAAACTTGTCTCATTTGTCACGGAGATACATACGTTATCTATTGACATCTCACTCCGAGATTGTTGATATTGAATAGGTCAATAGCTCAGCCTCCGATTACTAAAACCAAAATGCACTAATCTGAGTCCTAGAGCCACGAGATCAAACCACAATCTTCGTTAGGACACATTCCATTTCAAACACTTTGTTGAACATCACAGGTTTACAAGCTGTTATCAAGAGTCCCTACGCAATATCATTGGATATTTGGTGGCCAGAACAACTGAGTGGATACTAATGTATTCACAATTGAAGATGGAAATCCTGCTATATCCAGCATCACACAAACGATCTTGGTAGGTTGACTTGCGAGATTATATATCAATCAACGACATGGACAACAGGATATCGAAGTTTGGTCCAGTAAATGAATTGACTAGTTGAGGAATTTTGATAAAAACATGACACTCTCGCTGTGTTACAAAAACACATTAACGAGTGACACGCGAATTGTATTTTCCAAATTCAATTTTTCTTGTTTATCACTAACGTAAACCTGCAGGTCAGAACGTGGTAACGGCAACCTCAAACCCTATATAAAAGGCACAATCTACGAAGACATACTATCAAGAAAGCTCAAGAATTAAAACAAAGACTCCGCTAACTCTGATTTAAAGCTTTCAAGATAAAGCAAAATATGAGCAGGTTGGACAAGAGACATAAGATCGCAAGATGGAAAAGACGTAAAGACAATGACAAAGGCTCAAAAGTTCAAGAATCGCAAAGCCATAGAAGAACAAGGCCTACATCAGATAACAAATCAAAGGAGAAAGACCATAAACACTCCGACTTAAAACGAACAAAGCAATCTCACGATACTCATGAAGGAGTGTCATCAATGAACTCACTTTGGAGGGAGATTGTTAGCCTCAATTTTTATTGAGTCAAAAAAGAAGCTCGACCCGTTTTCAAGACATCACTTCGTGGTGAGGAATTGTTTAGCCTCAAGTTTAAATTGAGTCAACAAGGAAAGTTCGGTCGACTCAATAGGAGCTTCGGTCTTTAATTATTAATGTTGTAGATATGATAATATCGGAATCAGGCTCGATAGAATAATCTAATATGGATATGTTTTTTGGGTTTAATCCCAAGCAAAACCCAAGCCCGGGTCCTAGTTAAATATCTCGCGCGCACTTTTATGTTCGTGAGTATATAGGAACTTTTCCACTTGGAAAAGAAAGTTGTTCAAAATATCTAAGAAATATCTTTTCTTTTTTTCTCTCATCTCTCTCTCTAGTTTCTCTCTCTAGAACAACTCTTTCTTTCTCATTTCTAGTTCCGATTTCGTGATCGATTGTATGAAGTGAAGTGTTAATGGGGATCCTACACACCTTACAATGTTATTTTGCCTTTCTTATAACTTGTAACATATTAAATTAAACTAATAAACCCTAATTAATACATAATCCTTTTTATGCTTAACCAAGAGTGTAAATCACTTATGTGTCCATTTTAGCATGATATTATTAACATCATAAGATATATAAAAGTGTACATTATGATCATTGCAAGTAAAAACTCCATTTACATGATAAAAATCCTAAATGGTGATTTAAGCTATAAAGTGTATATAACAATATTCAATGATAATGAAAATGTAAGAATCTAAAGATTCAATGTATGACTTATGATGTATGAAGATGATGACAATCAAGTGCTAAACCCTTGTTTAGACTTAAAATCAAAGCTTGCACAATGAAAACCCTAGTTTTCCTAGTGAAAATCCTAGCTTCCCTTTTCTTGATTAAAGCTTGAATATGGTTAACCAATGCTTGGAACCATCTTAGAATACCTTAGATATGATGTGTATAAGTGTGTATGGGTTGTAGAAAAATTGATATGGATTATCCAAAAGGGGTGTTTCTTGCCGTGGCCAAAAGAGGGACAAAGAGAGGGTTTGGTTTGATTTTTGGTTAAGTGTGGAAGTGTATGCATGCTATCTATGTGTTACTTGCACTTATAAGGGTTAGAGTGGTCAAAAGTTTGCAATAGTTGGTCAAGAGACAAAGAGAGGGTCTTAGGGAAGACTCTTGGTCAAAGGGAACAAGGTATGGCTATGCTTAATGGAGATAGGAAGTACAAAGACTACTTGGAAGATTTTTTTCTTATATTTCATTGTATACATTGCTATAAATTCGGCATATGTATGATACATATGATATATTTTGTAACTTTTATGTATTGGGTATAAATGTGGGTATTTGTTGAAGCGTACAATAAATTTGTGGTTTCGGGTAAGCCTCGATACTTAGATTTATCGCGAAACGTATACACATTACGTATACGATAAAAATAAAATTGAACCATGATCATAATTATTCTCAAAATAATTATTTTATATTTGATTGAAGTAAACATTTAACCGTTTGATGCCCGTTTACATTGAACGCTAAATTTTTAACTTACGCGAATAGCTTAATCATATAACTATTTAAAGCAAACGCGTACAATACAAAAGGTACCATTGTGGACTTTAATCAGCGTCGTCAATGACTTGAAACACAAGGTGTTTATAGACTGTCCCCATAAAAACGAGCCTTTGACCTCAAGGGCTACACGTTGCAGCACTTGACGACGTGCGGTCTTGAAGAAGAGGTGATGGGAATTCTTCTTGAATTGGTCTTCATGTTCCCACGTGAACTCAGGTACCTTCTTGGAGATCCATCGAACCTTGACTAATGGGATCCAGCTCGCTTCACCGTTTAACTTCTTTGGCCACTTTTTTCTATTGGTTCCTCAAAAAAATAAAGCTTGTCATCAAGATGGAAGTCCACCAACGTAACGGCAACTGGTTCTTCGGCATACATCTTTTCAGGTTGGACACATGAGGAATGATATTATGAACTCTGCTCATTTCTTCATAAGCACGAGCTTGTAAGCAACCTATCCAACCTTCTCTATCACCTTGAAAGGTCCATCATACCCTGGTTTGAGAACTTGCCCCCGTTTGCCAAAACGTACGACCCATATTCCAAGCGAAACCTTAAGCATAACTTTATCCAGACATGGATTTCATTGTTTTACGCGTACAAGTCAGCGTAACTCTTCTGTCGATCACGAGCGGCTTGCATCCTTTGCTTGATTTGGATGATTTTCTCAGTGGTCTCTTGAATTAGTTCTGGACCAAGGATTTGAGCTTCTCCAACTTCAGTCCAACAAACAGGTGAACGACACTTCCGACCATAAAGTGCTTCGAATGGTGCGGCCTTGATGATAGTGGTGATAGCTATAGATGTATGAAACTCGACTAATGGAAAATGTGGTTAACCCAACCCTTTCAAAATCGATCTGCACCAGCAGCCAGCATATCCCTCGAGAGTTTTGAATTAGTCCTCTGCTTATGCCCGTCCTATATGTGGATTGGTTACGTAATACACCACTATCCAAATTAGTACCCAAAGCGTTCTGAAGTGACCTCCAGAAATTGGATGCGAATCTCGGGTCGCGATCACAAATGATTGAGACAGGTATTCCATGTCTCGTGACCACCTCCTTTAGGTACATTCTTGCAAGTTTATCCAAAGGATCAGTCTCTTTCAATCGGTGTGAAGATCGCAGACTTAGTGAGTCCGGTCACCGATCACCCAAATGTGTTGTATCCTTGCTACAGTCCTTAGGAAGCTTCGTAAAAAAATCCATAGTGATGTTGTCCCACTTCCATTCAGGTATCTTAGGTTGTACCAACAATCCTGATGGTATTTGATGTTCAGCCTTGACCTTAGCACAGGTCAAACACTTGCTAACATAAGGTGGCAATGTCCGGCTTTCATATTGGCCACCTATATAGCTTTCTTCATATCTTCTGGTACATCTTGTTGAGAACCAGATGTAGTAGATATTTGATTTTGTGGGACTCATGCGATGATTACAGTCCCAAATCACCAAAACAAGGTAACCAACATCTGCCATTGAGGCATAGGGTGCCACCTAACGGAGGTTCCAACTTATCCGTCCAAAACGCCTCTGGAATATTTAGCGTTTTCACCAACAATTCCTCCAACTCTTCATATCTTGATGTTCTCTTGTTCCTTGCTTCAGTTTAGAGCTTTTCAAGATTTGTTGGGAAGATCGGAAACATAATAGTCGTAACTAAGGCTTGAAATCTTAACGGTGGTTTCTCGTCTTTCCTGCTCAAATGCATCAGAACCGACATCGGCTTTTCCTGGGAGATACGTAAAATACGCAATCGTAATCACAAAAAAAAAAAATTAAGCAATCTACCATGCGGCGTTGTCTCCATGTTAGTTCCTTCGGATCAAGAATGTGGCTTAAGCTCTTATGAATCAGTGAACACAGTACACTTGGTTCGGTACAGATAGTGCCACAAATCATGAGAGCGAACACTACTGCCCCCCCCTTCCAAAAGTTCCAATTCATGAGTCGGTATAGATTCTTCTCATGAATTTTTAACTGTCGAGAGGCATAAGAAATCACATTTTTCTCTTTGCATTAACACAACGCCCAAACCCTTCTTTGAAGCATCGCAGTATGCGATAAAATCTTTGCTTCCCTTCCGTTAAGGCAAGGAATTGGTGCACTGGCACAATTTCTGCATTTGGTGTGTGTGTCGTGTTTCAACAGTTGAAAAGCTGCTTCTTGTTTATCGCCCCACTCAAACTTGATCTTCTTTTGAGTAAGCTTAGTCATTGGTTTGGCGAATCTCCGTTGGTGACTTAGGAGATGTCCAATCCTTAATGGATTCAATCTTGGCTGGATCTACATGGATTCCTTCACTATCGATCACGTGACCGAGGAACTGTACCTTAGGAATCCAAAATTCACATTTGGAAAACTTGGCATACAACTCTTCCTTCTTAAGCAATTCTAAGATTTGCTTAAGGTGTTCTTCGCGTTCTTTCTTATTCTTCGAATATATCAGAATATCGTCAATAAAGACAATCACGAATTTATCCAGATATGGTTTGCATACCCGATTCATAAGGTCCATGAATACGGCAGGTGCGTTTGTCAAACCAAATGGCATAACTTGAAATTCGTAATGGCCATAACGAGTTCTGAAGGCATTCTTCGGAATGTCTTATTCTCGAACCCTCAGTTGGTGATAACCTAACCTTAGGTTGATCTTCGAGTAGACACTCGACCCTTGAAGTTGATCAAATAAATCATTAATTCTGGGGAGTGGATAACGGTTCTTTACTGTCAGTTTGTTTAATTCCTGATAGTCAATGCACATCCGGAATGATCCGTCCTTCTTCTCCAGCTCTTTCAGTTGCTCCGATAACTCTTTCATTTCAGAAGGCGCCAATCGATAAGGTGCCCGTGCTACAGGTGCAGCACCCGGTACCAAATCAATTTGAAACTCCACTTGTCGAGTCAGAGGAAGACCCGGCAAGTCCTCAGGAAATACTTCGGGAAAGTCTCGAACTATTGGTACGCCCTTAAGTCGCTTCTTCTCCGACTTGTCCTTAACCTCCTTTGCAGTGACATGTGCCAAAAAGATAGGAAATCCTTTTTGCATGTACTTCTGCGTTTTCGTGCACGAAATGATATTTAATCGTGTCGCATTTCCCGGGTTACTTCCGTCACCATGTATGATTAAGGTTTCATTTCCCCAGGGAATGTGGACAATCTTCTTAGCACAGTCGATAACGGCACTGTATTTTGACAACCAGTCCATGCCAATTATGACGTCGAAACTACCCATCTCTACTGGCATTAGGTTGATGTTGAACGGATGGTTCTGAAGGTTTAACGTACAACCCATTAATATAGTATTTACTCCAATTATCCTACCGTCAGCTAGCTCAACGTTGTAACCATGATCTAGTGTATTGGGGACGATATCAAGCAGGGTACTAAATGCAGTAGATACGAAACTCCTATCGGCACCAGTATCAAATAAGATGTAAGCATAACGGTTGTTTAGAAGGAACGTACCCGCAACGACGTTGTCTGGGTTTGCCCCCGCATTTCCAACCGCATACACCTTCGCTGGAGCCCTGTCATTCCCAGCTTGATTACCACGTACATAGTTGATCAGGCCATGTATAATTGAGGACTAACGATGCATTGCTCATTTTCGTCAAATATCGTTTATAATTTCATGATATTCGTGAGAGTAGTTTGTAAGAGTAAATAAAGAATCCTAAGATAATATTAACGAAATTCTCCTAATACGATAATTGGATAGATAATTTGAAATCATTCGTACAACAAAAATTTAAGGAAAATAACGAGAACTCCTAAGGAGATAAAGTCTAAGATAGTTTCAACTTATATTTGCTATCAAAGCGTAGACAACTTTCTCTTAAAGCTTTGATCTTCATCTTTAATGTTGTGAGGGTCTTGCTCCGGTTACCCCTTCTCTTAGGGTATGCACCACTCCATGTGCTCCAGTACCTCCAATTTGGTTTTTGTGACTTTGGTTCTTTCGTTCTGGGCAATCCCTCTTGTAGTGCCCCTGATTCCCACATTCATAGCAATTAGCCTTTTGACTTGTCCCCGTGCCTCTTTGGTGGTTAATAGTATTGTCGTTTGTAGGTCTCCTACAGTTACGGACCAGATGGCCCACTATGTTGCACCTTTGGCATTGGGAGGAACATGACATCATAGATGAAGTTGCATTTAGGACACAACGTCTGAGACCCGCGCCGGAATTTTTTCTTCTCCCTGTCTTAGCGTAAGCTTTGCCAGTATTTTGCCTCTTATTCGGCTGTTTTTGGTTTCTTGATGTCCCTTGGAATGTTAGTCCAACTACACTTGTTCTTAGACCTGGCATTCAGAAAGAGTGCTGCTCTTTTGTTCACATGCTTTTCTGAACTTCACTATTGGATACTTATTCTTGAAGTGTCCCATACTTCCACACTCATAACAGGTGTGAGTTCGTTGATTCCTAGCAGCAGTAGGATTCCTACACTCCTGGGTCATGGGGCCAACCTTCTTGCAATTCTTGCCCTTTACAGTACATTGTCCATTGTGGTTACCTCGCTGACCTTATCTGTTGTTAGCATCCTGCTAACTGCAATCTGTTTTTCGGAGTCCTGTGCTTAATTGACTTACGGCCATGTTGGGTTTTGGTTCATAAATGGCAATAGCCTCGATAGCATTAGCCACTCGCTGGGCTACAACCTGCTCAATTTCCTCAACACTCATCCCTTGATTAACAGTTGTCATTGTTTCCTGAAAGTCACAGGGAACACAATGTATATGAAGTTTCATTCAAGGGAAAATCATGACACTCTGTGATCCCAACAAGTAGACTTTATAGTAAGACGGAGTGAATGTCTGCTTAGTTGATATGGTTACTAATTCGATTTCCAAAAGTAAACGTGTTCTATGAATACGTACACAAAACATGATATAAGTAAAAAAATTGTTTCCTTAACAAAAAGTTTTTAGAGTGACTACTCTCAGCACGGCATAGTACTTTCCTGAATTATACATAGTTGATCAGGCCATGTATAATTGAGGACTAACGATGCATTGCTCATTTTCGTCAAAATAGCGTTATAATTTCATGATATTCATGAGAGTAGTTTGTAGGAGTAAATAAGGAATTTAAGTTAATATTGATGAAGATAGTGCAGCAGCAAACTTAGTAATGCATGCCTCAGCAAATAGTAATCGTAGAGTATGGTGTTAAATAGACATCCGTACAGTACGTGATTTGGTCTCAGAAAGCAAGATGATATGGTGTGGGTGGTGTAGAAGCAGACTTATCAGTCTCAATTGCCTCTGTATTCTCAGTTTGAGGAGACAGGATCATCTGTAGATACAGCAAAAGGGTCTGCCGAAGCTGGGTGCTCCTCCTCCTCCTTGTCCTCCTCATCCTTCTCAACATCATTATCATCGTTGTCATCATCAGATGACTCATTATCATAATTGTCTCATCCGTCGGCAGGATGGTCAGCAGGATCCTCCTCAGGGTCCTCCTTATCCTCTTTCGGATCGGAGTCAGCAATGTAGCCTGGTGATAGGGCTGTAGGTGAGGCATCAACAAACAGAGGCTGATCCTTCATTGGTCCCTCTAGCTCCTCATCAGAAGCTCACTGGAATCTCTATGGCTCAGAATTAATATAAACAGACGTGTAGGTAACTGTCGATAATGAAAACATAACTGCTTGCAACGAGCAAAACTTTAACTTATATAAATATATTATATAAGGCTGGTATGGTAAATACGAGTATGCACTTATGGCATAACTGAATGATGGTAAGGTATCATATTCGATAGCTTAATGTTTAGGCATCGCTTAGGACCTACGAGCTTATCGTACTACCTTGCCTGAAGAAATATTCTCCTATTTATATAAATAATCCTTATATAAATAATTGTAGAGTTGTGCGAAAGAATGCAAACTCATCTTTGTATATATACAATATACCCTCATAGTAATATACGTACTATAATATAAACACGTATATCAATTATGAATGCATCTAGTCCCACTAATGCAATCAACTAGTGTGTCATGTAAGCATCTAGTAAAACTAACTAATGCAAACAACTAGTGTGTGTCCCATAAAAACCCTTTTTATGAATGCAATGTTTGAAAATGGTTATAGTCCAGCAAAAACATTTTGACCTGGTTCTCTATAACCTTGGCTCTTGATACCAATCTGTAACACCCCCAAATTGGGTCGCAGCGGAATAAGGGTCCGGGGCGTGTTACTTCAAGATCAATAGCACAAGATATATAAGAACGACACAAAAAGTCGTTTAAAATGATACATTGGATTTAATTGAAAGACTTAATACAAAAGCATATAGCTTTACTTGTTCATTGTTGAATATTACAAAAGTTGACAATACATTTCCCCAAATATGATGCACCTAAATCTTTAAGCGTGCAATCCAAAATATAACCCAATGCATCCTTGGCATCCCATGCCTATTGATCTCCTGAAAACATTGCTTAAAAACGTCAACAAAATTGTTGGTGAATTCATAGGTTTGATAAATCATAATATGCAGGACCGCAAGACTTTTTAGTGATAATGCAACACATGCAGATCTCACAAAAACTAGATTACATTTACACTAAGCTCATGACACTGAAGCTCGACGATCTTTCTTGCAATTAAACTATATATTGCAATTTCTGCCCGATTAGATGTTCAACCCGAAAACATCCTAAATTCGACATGCTATAACGTTCGTTCCCGGTGATAGCTAGTCACCCGAACGGGGAGGTCGTTTCCCAAATAGATCTATTAAATAACATTCGCGCTCACATAATGTAATTCCCAACTACATCTATGCAATTGACAGTTCATGATAATGGGCTTAACTTGGGTTATCGCTATCTTAGAGCAACATGTAATCATATATAAATATTCCCTTGCCGTCCAATTATAAAAAACAAGCATGTTTCCACCCCAAATAATAGTAAATCAGTAAAACTGTAAAAAGTAGGGCTATGAACTCACCTCGAGTACTGATAGTTCAAATATCACAGATAAAACATCACGTAAATCATTAGATGCAACCTATTTAAATTAACGTCGTATAAGTACCGAGTACTTTAATTAATAAGATTGAATATAATCTTATAGTTGTTACATCGTACTATCGTTCGGGCTATCATAATTAAAGAGGTCATGACATGACGTACGAGGAGTTAGGACACTTTAAATCGTAAATCTAACAACTCGTCGATACGCCATCCGAAGAGGCCTCATTATGAAACTCCCTAGTATTATTGTTTTGATAACACATAATATCCTATATAGCATTCACCGAACTACTCGTTTTAGCGAAATAATATTTATAATGGAAAACGTTTATAAATAACTTTAGTTTAAAATGACCTAGTTATTTATCGTTTTAAAGTCCCGTGCTCGCGATTTTTTACGCCAACGTGCTCGTAGTAAAACGAGTGATCAAAATATTACATTTTCAAGTTTTTGATATTCTGTGATGAATAGTGTTTTTACTGTTCACAACAGCTATTTAGTCGTTTTTAGGTTTTAATTAGCGTAAACTCGTAATCGTAATAACTTATCCGTTTTAATCCCGATTTTAGTGATTCCTTCGAGTACGTCTTTGTTATTGAAAGATGTATTATATTTTATAAAGTTGAGTCCACTGATGAATAGTACTTTTTACTGTTCATAGTTTATAAAATTACTTTTATAAACTTTAATTATCGTAAACGTCGTAGTTTATTCGTTATAGTTCCGTTTTTAGCGATTCTTTCGAGTACGATCTCGTAATTAAAAGTTATATCATATATTAGATGTTTTAAAAACACAACTTTCTGTAATGAATAGTGATTTTTATAAAAATAGTTTTATAAAAGTATTTCTCGTCGTAAACTCGTAATTAACGTATCTTTTTCGTTATAAATCGGTTTTTCAAGTTTCTTATCATTTTGGAATCGTCATGAGACGTATTATTTTTGCAAAATGTCAAACCTACTATATGAAACATGAATTTAAAATAGCCCTTTATAACATTTGTATACTTTTAATCACAACTTTCTTAAATAAACCTTAAAACCCTAATTTATACAAAATCATGTTTATACTTAAACAACATGTTAACATACTTATTAATCCATTATTCCATGATATTTACTCAATTAACATAAGCAAAAAGTGTAACTGTCATAAACATAAGTGATAACTCTTTTTACATATTTAAAAGTCCTAAGTGGTGATTTAGCTATAAAGAACATGTAACACATAAAATCATGATATTAAAAAGTATAAAGGTATTAAGAAGACCTTAGGGAGGATGTATGTGATGAGAAATAAGTGCTAAACCCTTGTTTAGACTCAAAACCAAAGCTTGCAAGCTTATAAACCCTAGATTAGGTTTGAAATCCTAATCCTTCCTTTTCTTCCTTAATACTTGCAAATGATGATCCAAGGCTTGTAAACACCTTAGTATATCTTAGGAGTGATGTGTGTATGCTTGTATAAGTGGTAGAAAAATTTATATGGATTGTGTATGTTGGTGTTATTGAGCCGTGGGCTATTGAGGAGAGAAAGAGAGAGTTTATTTGATTTCCACCTTAAGAAATGAAAGATGTGTGTTTACTTCCAATGCTAAGGCATTATATAGGTTAAGACTAGTCCAAGGAACATTTAGAGGGTTTTAGGGAAAGTCTTAGTCTTTGGTCTTTGGTTCCTAAAAGTAGAGATTATCCCATGAAAACAAGGAGAGGTATTTATAAGATATTTTCTTTGTGTCTTTCCTTCTATGTTTGGTTTTATACACATATGTATGATATATTTTTGTAGTTTTTGAGTATTAGGTATAAAAGTGGGTATTTTTTGAAGCGTAGAAGAGTTTTGGTGATTCCGGGAATGCCTAAACGTATTTTTATCGCAAAACATAAACACTTTACGTAACCAATAAAAATAAAAAGAATAAAGTTAATAATTATCCTCAAAATAATTACTTAACAGTTGCTTGATATAAACATTTAATCGTTTGATGCCCGTTTACATTGAATGATAATTTTTAGCTTACGCGATTTAACGTTACGATTACAATTAAAAGTAAACGCGTACAATACTAAAAATACTTAGTAGATTTATTGACATGGTCAATGACCCTAAAACACGGGGTGTTATAAAAGTCACATATACTATTGCAGCATGTAGTATAAAATAGAGTATGAATTAAAAATTCGTACCTTCTACAAAACATCGATGATAACTTATGCTACTAACAGTCGCGCAGCTCCATCTGGTAAGGTTTAGACTCTAGATTCTGCAAACATAACGATTAATCATTAACATATAAATATTGATAATTACCTTAGTGCAAATAAGAAACAAAGAATTTGCAACCTCCTTCAGATGTTAAAGGAGACTGACCAAAATATACTAGACTTTGTATGTTATCCTTGCTGAAATGTTTAAAAACATTGCTTTTTAGCTCTGGAAAAATGTTTGACACTAGCAAAGCAAACAAGATATTGTTGTGAGCAACTATACATTTGGACAAAGTATGGCCTGGGCTAATTGTTGGAATATGTCCATCATAAATAATATATGTCCGAATTATTTATTTGAGCCTAAGGGGACACACACGTTAATACGTAAATAATGTTTAAGTAATGTTTTAGTAAACGACCGTTAAAAGTATTTAACGAGAATAATTAGTGTTTAAAAGTTAGAGGACTAATAAGCAAAATTGGAAAAAGGAAAGTGAGGGATTGCCCCCTCTTTCCCTTGCTTGGCCGAATACCCTAAACCAAAGGGTTTGGGCTTGCTTGCTTGTTCACCAAGTATTGGGAGATCTATATAAAGAGAATTTGGGTTTCATTATTGACTAATGCTTCAATAAGAAAACCCTAAAATCTCTTGTCTCTCCCTCTCTCTTATTCGACTGAAAACCAAAACCCTTGTGTTTTGCGATCGGCAGAAACAAACAACCCTTAGGGTTTTTTTGTTTGATCGTCAACCACCACCACCATTACCGTGGTGGTTTTCTTGCTCACGTGTTGATTGGATTCTAGTGTCGTGGTGTTCGTTT
This sequence comes from Tanacetum coccineum, assembly GCA_026074375.1. Taxonomy (NCBI): domain Eukaryota; kingdom Viridiplantae; phylum Streptophyta; class Magnoliopsida; order Asterales; family Asteraceae; genus Tanacetum; species Tanacetum coccineum. Next base: position 1,900 of record BQNB010051610.1, on the reverse strand, counting down.
GCTAAAACACTACTAGTACTAGCATACTTCGTTGTTTGCTAAAAATGTATTGTATGTGTCGACTTAGAGAGATATTGCTTTAGATCTTGCAGGTTTTGCGTATGGTGATTATACACACGCGTATATAGAAGACGGTGTTAACGGTTACCTTAAGCAGTGTATCGTTTCATGCTAAAAGGTATACATCTTCTATCCTTGTTAATTAATGTGTTCTACATGTAATCTTTAAGTCCGCTGTGTACTCGTGTTAATTAATTGGTTAATTAGATCGTAAAACCCAACACTAATAAGATGAAGGAATGAACAAGTACAATGTGTCAAGGAAACAAGAACAAGTACTTTTAGGCAACATTATCAAAGAATATACAGCTTTCAAGAGGATTGTAAAGAAAATGATATTTGATGAAGCCACAGCTAAGGCCTCAAGTACCAGTATCTCATGTATTCTGATGAAGAATTGTTAAGTCATCAGCGGGTGTTAAATAGTGTTTGCAAGACATATCCTCCAAAATTTTGGCATAATTTATCAAATATCTGTCAACGGTGACATAATTGAAGTTAGCTACAAAAGCAAAGTGTACTAAACCAAATCACAACATTTTAATCCTAGACTTGATAAAGAATCTATCTATACATGCTAATAAAAACTAAGCATACAACGCTACATAAAGTTCCTATGAGATTATCCAAATTTAGTCTACTGAACCATAAACCCTTATCCTAAACATTTTAACACATACTTTGTATCTTTTTGGCAAGCCGTGACAAGTTTTGGCTTTCCCAAAAAACCTTCGATTGTGTTTCCTGTTATGCGTATTGTTCAACTTAGAAAAAAAACAAGAAAAGATTATAAAAATGGTTATTAATTGTATAAGCTTCTACTTTTAAGTTTCCAACACCTGCATTTTTCAAATGAAATCCACTTACTTTTATAATAAACCAAGAACCATAGTATTGGAGTTGATATTCCTTGGGTATCTGATCATAGAAAAATATAAACAATAGCTAACCCACTTCTTAGTCTATTTATTAAATCGAAAATGGTGTGTAAAGTGTTCTTTGATCTTACCTCAAACCGGAAACAATGTGTCCAGAACCATTATTTGTTACATACAATAAACCTATGTCAATAATACAAGTTAGTAAAATTTCAAATTTATACTTTGGGCCTATCAAATCGTATGTCTACCAACTAAATTACATACACCGTAAAGACAAGGAACCCCACTTGATATGATGATTGGTGCAGATTTTCCAGTTGATATGATAATTGGTGAAAATTTTCCACTCCGCAAGTTGCTTGCTAGGAGCCTAGGAATATAGGTTCAAAGACCGTACTAAATAACGGCTTATAAAAAAATAAAAACTTTTTGGCACAGTTCATAACTATGTTCTTAATAATGCGTACAAAATAACTCCGTTCAACATAATGTATTTATCTTTTTCAACAAACTTAACGTTCAAGTGCCATGGTAATCTAAGGAGAGGACGACTTTAGATAAAAATATTAGACACTACAACTAACATCACTAGATATAAATAAAACTGCAACTGTTAACTGTCAGGTGTATTTAGAAGAGAAATCACGACCCTATAAAACTGCAATTAAGTTTTCACGATTTATAAGTCAAGGGACACTAAATCTAATATTATGAATAGAGATAGAAAAATATGGCGAGATTACCACTTAATCACTCTGTCCACATCATACAATCCGGTGCCAACTCAGGACAACTTTTTATTAAAAAAAGGAAAGCATGGGGGACACATATAATATTGGTTGCGGCATTTCAAATTTTTATTGTCTTTTTTTTATAGTCTTTATGTAACATCCGAGAATTTTTGAATTTAGAATGACGATGTCAATCTTTGACTTTTTGGGTCTGACTTGACTTATAAG
>BQNB010051609.1:0-31415 GCA_026074375.1 Tanacetum coccineum | reverse complement strand
ATCCTGGACTAGCCAACTCTTTACTGTGAAGCAAGGTGAGTTGAGAACCATACAATTTTTGGTAAATTGTCAACTATAAACGAATTTGAGAAGTCTTTACACAATCTGTTTGCTTATGGACTAGTCAGTTCTTATGTCTGTTAAACATGGTAAACTGATGACCATTTATTGTGTAGTTTTGAAACCAACACTCAAAGATCCTTCTCATCTCCATCACAGTTTTCAGGTTCCAACTCTGCAATTAACTTCTTGACAAATCTAATCAACCACTAGTACAAAAAGTGGTATTGGTCACACCAAAAATGTGTAACTATATACATATAGTCACACACGCGAAAAGTTTCATGTGTGACAAAAGGTCACGCGGCCGAAGGTCACCTACGGTCACGCATTCGAGTTAGTCAAACATAAGAAAGCTTTAGTGTCCGTATCCATATTTTGTGTGTGACTAAATAGGTATAATTTAGTGACTGTTAACAATGTACAACCAACAAAGCATGCTTTTTTTGTATATTTAGTCACATACAATTAAAACATAGAGTGGCCAAAAGTGTTAATATGTGTGACCATATGGGGTTTAAAGTGAAGAAATGTGTATTTTGTGTGACTATTGACAATTAGTTCATCCAAGGCCTACATTGAATTTTATGTTATTGTGATGAGACCGTTTAATGTAAATTTACTGCCCACAAAGCTGATATAGTTTGGGTATTAAGTCACATACAAACAGGCATAAAAGTGAACCAAGAAGTGTTAATAAGTGTGACCATATTGTGTTTAAATTGAAGAGAAATGTGTAATTTTTGTGTAACTATTGATCATCCAATGGCCAATGAATTTGAAGGACTTGTGTGTGACCTTCTTATACATAATTAGCCACACAAGCATGTTTTTTTGGAGTATTCTCTAGTCACATACAACTATGCTAAAGAGTGACCAAAAGGTTAATATCAGTGTGACTAATGGGTTCATGGACCAATGGCCACATGATCATTTAGGGTCCTGTGTGGCCTCTTTGCTATGATTACTAGTCACCACAAAGCATTTTTCTTGAGTGGGGATTTAGCCACATTAACAAGTAACACACAAAACAAGGCCAAAAGCGTTAATAAGTGTTGAACCATATGCTTTGTACTAACTCAAAGTAAATATGTATTATGCGTGTGACTATGGTTCCCACGACCAATGCGGCCACAATGAATTTTATAATGAGTGAGAATAGTGCGGGGCATTAACCCCGTATCCTCTCCGCACAATGTAATTGCGAGCCCTCCTATCCATGTAGAGCTACACCCCAAAATGAATCATAATGACATTGTTTTTCTCACATAGAGGATCTACTCTGCTAATCAAATAATAAGTTAGCTATACACGCTCTTAAATTACGTAACTTGAAAACACTTACAGATAGATCTGACGTGTTCCTGTAAAATAATTGTTATTGAGTTCGGGCTTTATTGCTGTCATTCTCATCAATCATAAAAAGATTTTACCCAACGAATACCAAGAGTCCAACAAATTAGCTGCAACAGCAAAAAACACACATTGAACCATAGGTATGAATTATAAGCATCACACAAACACTACTATAAACTTTAAAATAATCTATCATCGCAGAATTACTTGACTAGTGGTGTATAAATTACCTCAGGATATTATTTAATAAAGAACTAGATGAATGTCCTTAATCGTAGATGGTAAACCAGGAATTATGATGCGCAACGTATATTAGTGTTGAAAGAAGTCTTTGCTCAATTCGAGTACTTTTGTCGCCTATCTCACTGGAAGAAATCGTCCTTCAAAGAGAAATCATGAATGACAGAAGGGGCCTACAATAACGGCACGATAATAGATATCAAACCAAGAATTTCATACACAGATATTGCATGTTTTTAAATTCAACATAAGGAAGTATGAACTGAATACCTATAATCACGAGATAGCAGGCAGTACTAATGTTGTGATTTGGAGCCTATAGCGATAATCTCTATATGGGGGTTGTGGTAGTGGATTTATTGTATAGATTGGGTTAATTGATATAGGGATTGTGTTGTACATTTATTATTTAAGAATCCTTGGTATGTAATTCATAAAAAATACTAAAAGAAAAATAAGAACATGCAGCGACAGACGGAAACACAATCAAATAAATACCATTTTTAAAAACCATAATTTTCAAAATTTTTAATTTTTTTAGTTTTTTTAATTATTTTTAGCATGCATGTTTTTGAATTGTTAAGTGCATATGTGCTTTTTTAATAATGTAACATTATATGTGTTTCTATTGTAGAATTGTTCAAATATGTATACTAATAAATATTTTTCAACGTGTAACCAGCAATTATTCTTTTTTGAAGTTTGGAACAAAAATTAAAAAGCATAAACCTTTATAAAAAACAAGATTCATATACTTATATGTTACATTTCATTTGATTTGATTACAAGTATACAAAATACAATAATAGTTTCTACTCAAAAAGCCGTAAATTATCTTCATTTGTCTATGTGCGTATCCACTTATTAGCCTTCAATGTTGTTATCATCTTCATCAACCTGAAACTAGCACAGTGGTGGCTCAAGGGTAAGGCAAGTAAAGCTAGGGCTTTAGGCCCCTAATTTTTTAAGGCCCCGAATTCTCTAGAACCTTGTATATATACTTAAAGTGAGTCACGTGCTTTTCTGCCGTCATAAAAAAAGTCCGATTATTAAAGGCCCCAATTGACTGAGAAATGTTAAATGATCAAAATTTTAGGCTTCTTATGTTTTTACTTTTCATTTTTCAACCCCACATGTTGTAGAAATTTAAGCCCAAATACATCAAGTATACAATACACTCATTTTTGCAAGAAGAATAAGTAAATGTTAAATTAAGCCCTATGATAACAAACATTAAACCATTTACATTAATGAGTCGACTTTTTTTTCACACCCACAAAATATATTTTCAATCTCTAGATTTCTCTCATCTACTCATGTATGACTCTTCAATCAAAAAGTTGCTTTTAAGAATGCTTTATTTCCCACTAAAGAAATTGGTAAAAAAACGAACGTAGAATGAAAAATGAAAGAAAAAACGAGTTAATTGTAAAAATAGAAAAATATGATGATGGTGATGATGATGATGGCATGAAGCTATAAAAACCGGCGAATAGGCTTTAGATAGTAAATTTGACCAATTTAGATTGTATAAATGCATCTTTAGTTTATCATTTAGCATTGAGAATTTGAAATCCCTAGATGATAAAAAGCTAAAAAAGTAGTTATATGAACCTTAAATTTTTGTAACCCATATAATGAAAATCGTTTGCATATTAACGGTATATATTTATTTTTAAACCCAAGAGTTTTGAGAGTACTTATATATGTGAAATTTGCTATATCGATTGATATACTTAGTCAAATTAAATCTAAGTTCTTACTATAATACTTATACGGCGTATAAAATAATGTTAACCATTTCGGTAACAGTTTCTTCATGAGAAATTTCAAAATTCAAAAACTAAAGTAATAAATTATTACGATTGAAAGTGGCAAAAATAGAAGTTAGGTTCTCAGTTATGAATTAAAAATAAAATATTTATAATATATTGATTTCTGAGATACAAATTAATGATTTCACAGGAAAAAGGTAAAAAAGTATAATTTAAGATCTCGATTTTCGAAAATAACATTGCTAAAAAGGCCCCGTTATTAGAAGTTTCGCTTTAAGCCTCCGAGAAGGTTAGCCGCACCCTGTTGTCTTTTCTGTAGATCATATTGAAAAAGAAGCGCACTTGCGCCAAAGATCATTTTGGTAAATCATTCATAGCGCCGTTCATATCGAGTAAAATAGCTTTATAAAGTACCATTAAAAATTTATTTATCTTATTTATATGCATGTGCCATTGGTAAACCCTGAGTTGAAATACATTTGGAATAAGGTGGTGATTTGTACATCATTTTTGTCATCTACATTAAAAATACACCTGATAATGCACACATAACAACAAGAAATACAGAATTAAGTGATTGAAGGGTAAAAAGAAATGGTGTAAACAAATCACCTCCTTGAAACAAAGGTTACACACGCACATGTACAAGGTCTCAAGTATTTTTTTTTTGACCCACGACAGTGTTCTATTTGGTACGCCATTCTCGAAAGTCTAACACTCTTTGTCCCATGATACTCCCCTTGGGGTCTTAAAATTTGACAATATCGACTATACCATTATAAATGTCCCTAAATCATTGGATCCTTAATGTAACATGTACCAAACTCAAAAGGTTAAAAAAAAATACTATGTAAACAATAGTTCGAAACGTTGTAGTCTTGTAAAAGGTTTTTCAGCTTGTTTGTACTGTTATAGAATAAACAATACTAACTATATATCCAAAGTCCAAACATGATATAAGCATATTATGGAATGAAAATGATAATGATATATTTGGTTGGTAAACATAGTTCTAGACAATGAGCTGCCAAACATAATTTAATGAGAAAAAAATGGTCAACTAGATAGTATTCTAATAAATATACTACAAATTAATGTAAAAAAGGTGGTTTATTCTGTCAACATGGATGTACTTTGGTGTTTAAGTCATTACGTGGCTTTTAAGGCTGGTTTTATCAGTCACCACTAAAAACTCTTCCTCACTGAGTCACCGGACACATCAGCGCCACATCTGCTTTCTCTCTCCTACTTTTTACCCTCACTATCCCTCACAATCACTCACACTACACTATTATCAATCACAATACCCCTCACCATTAAACCCTTTTTATTAAAAACAAAAACTTTTATTCAATAATTAAAAACTATTACATAAATTAAAAAGCGTACGCTTACGGAATTAAACGTAAACATTACATAGATAGATTAAAACGTAAAATCAACCGAAAAGCATCTGTCTAAGTCTCTCCTTCAATGCTTCATCGGTCGTCGTCTCATATAACGCTTCGTCTCTTTGACGGTTCTCCATACGTTGAATTTTCAACTCCGCAGCTTTGAGTTCCAACTCCTGCTTTTTGATCTTCAATAACTCCGACATTTCTTGGTTCTTTTCATCTTTGACAACGCTTCCACATCAAAAGAACTTGCTGAACTTGCCGAGCCCGCTTTTATTTTCCTCTTTGCTTGGTCTCTGCCCATGGGTTTTCGTCGATGAACTTCCTCTACTTCATTTTCGTCTTCGTCTCCGACCGTGGTATTCAAATTGATACTTCCTTCTCCTGACTCCTTTGTGTTAAACGAACTAGAGCCGCTCGACTTGTATCTCTTGTTGTTGCCATCCTCCCTCTCTTGCATAAACAGTGGAACTTCTCCGCTACTCCATTTTGAACTTTCTTTTAAAACCTCCCAGCAATAAAGAAGTGTGAACGGGACTCCATACTCAGCTTTCTTTTAACCATATCGTATGTTCGACGCTGGGAGAACGGACATGTCTCATGCATGTACTTGAGAATTTCAATCCAAAACCCCCTCTCCTTTCTCATATTACCCTTAACGCTATCTTCGGATATACGAACCCAACCTTTTGCACAATGCAGTCTCTTCCTCAGGGGTCCATGGAATACAACGTTGATCCGCGGCTTTTTCCTTCTGTGGCTTCTTCTTCGGGGCCATTTGACGTCTTCGGCTCGGCTTCTTCTGCGTGACCGGGACTTGGATCTATTCTATTTCTTCAACAGGGGGTTGCTCCTCACGAAACGACTCCGAAAATTGAGGGGAGTACATTTGGGAAAAGTCCTCATCATCTAAACTGAAACGCCGTACGGGGGATGAAGAACCGCCAACGTTGGGTTGAGATGAAGAACCGTCAACGTTGGGTTGAGATGAAGAACCGTCAACGTTGGGTTGAGATGAAGAACCGCCAACCGTATGGTGTGAACCGTAATTGTAGTGTCCATACATGTTTGGTTGTCCGTATGGGTTGAACGCATTTTGTTGTTGTGGAGGTGCGAATGGCGGGTTATTGTATGTTTGGTGGTAGTATGGTTGGTTTGGATAAACCAATTGTGGTGGTGCGAAGTTGATTCGTTGTGGTTCTTGGGTTGCCGATGGAGTATTTCGTAGATCGAACGTTCCGTCCGGTGTCAGGGGAGAGCCGCAGATTATTCTTCGTTGTTGACGGTTTGCATTTCCGGGAGTATGGAAGTAGAGAGTATATAATTTTTAGTTGTGTTTAAAAATTTTGAAGTTTAAGGGGTATTTATAGGTAAATAAAATGGTAAGAAATTTTTTTTATATATAAAAGATGGTATCCGTTGCATGAGGGGTCCACAAATACACATTGCCCTAAAAGCATGCTAGTCACCGAATACTTCTTTTTCTTGCTTTGGTCAAGCGCGAGGGACATCAGTTTTATCGATGGTCACGAGTGAGCAAGAGCTTACGCATGCTCACGATTCACAATAAAACCAGCCTAAGTTAACGTAAGTCTTACAAAGTGCTTGTGCATCGTTGGATGTGGCGGCAGCCTACTTCATATTATAAGAAGAAGAAAGATGTAATAAAACGAGTGTAGTTTGTAGCCACATTTCATTGTATAGACACCTGTTGTTTTTGTGTTATGTAGTGGTAAACGTTAGAAAAAAAAAATCCTAGAAGCACAATGTAAATGCGGTATTTTTTCGTTCACAAGTCGTGGGAAAAGTTGATGCCACATCATCACTTTGTTCTCATAAACAAACCAAAAACTTCTCATAACATCAAAAACAGAGCTCCCCTGTTAACATCACCATTCAGTGTTATAGGGAACTTCCTACATTTTCCAATTATTTTTATTATCATTATATAAAAAAAAACTATAAAATTCAAATTCAAATTCATTTATAAAAAAACATTACATAAACTTAAATAAAAAAACATAAACTTAAATAAAAATACAAAAACTTAAATAAAAAAATACATAAACTTAAATAAAAAATGACATGAAATAAAATACGAGCAATAAATTAAAAATTAAAAATATCTCGCCTCGGATCGCGGCTCTCGACTCCTCGATCTTCGTCGCTTCCCACCCCGATTCATCCTGTAGTGTCGAAAGTAAGTATCTTCAATTCCTTCGTTTCTTTTTATAATTTCGCAAACCACGAGTCTCTCTCGCCGATTAGCCCATCCTGTGCTCCATTTGTATTTTTTTCGCCTCATCACGATCCAACATATTTGTTGTTGCAATCAATTCTATAAATTGCTCTTTTTTGTGAACCCGAAAGTGGCGGGTGAGCTTGGTAGAACATTGAGCTTTGACTTTCGTGGAGCCCGGGGGGGGGGGGGGCCGTGTGGACCGCGGGATAACATCCTCAAGACATCGTGGTAGAACAATTAGAGCTATTTGTTTTGAATTCTAAAAAATTCGGGCTCTTCGTTGACACCGCTCCTCGTTCTTCTTTTGCTTGCGTAGTACTCGAGATTTTTTCCATTTGTATTTATCTTTCAAGAAAAAGCCAAGCACTTTATGTGTAAATTCACTCCTCGTTTGACTTTAAATAATAATTTAGTATCCTGGCAATAATTTCTTCATTTCCGTCGCTAAGGAGTTTTGTTTGGTCCGTAAAATCGAGGTTAAACTTGTTTACATTCGATTCATCACGTCCCATTTACCCGCCAACATATTTTTGTTTATGCACCTAATAACCACTTATTGCTCGCTTCGCTCATTGTATATTTCGAGGAATTTTTGACCAAAATGTATCTTTCGCTTGGTCATATTCCCATGTTATTTCGGATCTTCGATATTTCTATGAAACATTCTGCCAAATTTTTTTTCTTCGGCTCGGTCCAAAAGCACGGTGGTTTATTTTTTCCACCCCGGACTTTGTTTCCCTTGCCGGGGAATTTTTTCTGCCCTGTTTGTGTGAAGGGCCACCCTCTCATCGGGCTCATTCGAGTGTTGTGGTACTTGAGACGAATGTTGGGGATATTGGGTTTGTTGGGATTGTTGAGTTTGTTGGGTTTGTTGAATTTTTTGTGATTGTTAGAATTGTTGAGAAGATTACGTTTGTGACAACCATAAAGAAAATTGCTCGGGGGTACAATTGACAAATGGGTTTTGAGATGGGATTTGGAAGTTGGCGAATGGGTTTGGGATTTGTAAGTTAGGGCGTGAAGGGATTTGATTGGTATTGGAGGTGATGGAGTTTGCGGATGATGGAGTATTTGGATTAGACGAAGACGAAGAATTAGATAATTGCGTATTCGGTATTTGTAGGTCGTTGAAGTGGTTGTTTATCCATTGGTTGAGATTCATTGTGGTGAAGGTTATAAAATTGGAAGTGATATATAAAAAAGTGGAAGTTTATATGAAAGTATGGTATAAAATGGTGGAAGTATATGGTTTTTATAAGGTATAAAGTGGGCCAAAATGGAGCAAAAAAACAAAAAAACGGCTAGATATTAAATCCATCCGTTTTATAACAGACACTTTAAAAAAAAATTAAAAAATATATATAGCAAGAAAACTCCACACACGGTACAGTATTTGGCATTTTCGTGCTGCGTTTTTCAAGACCATCTTGGCTGGCTATATCAGCGTCAAGCACGAAAACGCCACATCTGTTGTGGCCCTCACGTTTTCGTACTGCGTTTTCCCCCAAAACACGAAAAAAACCCCGTACCAGGTGCTCTTGGCGGTAATAAGGGACCATCACAACAAACTTTATCACCACCGTCACATTATTTTTCTTCTCAACAAACAACTATACCATCAGCTAAAATTAAATGGTTACATATAGCCAACGTTTGTCTAGCAGAGTTGGTCAGAGGGCTCCTTCTCATGCAAGAGGTCTCAAGTTCAAGTCTTCCCATGATGATTTCTTCCTATAAGCGAATGAGAGTGGGCTCCCACTAATTAAACTAACTATATTTGTACTAACCCAGAAAGTGGTTACATATAAACCTCTTAGAGGCCAAGGTACTATAACACCATAACACCGCCACATCAGTTTTAGCATTTTAACACCAACACACCAAGAAACCCCTGCAATTATAACACCTCATAACATTACCTTTTTTGGACCTATCTTATTTTTATTCGGTCTAGTTTCCATTTATATAAACAGTTATTTTTCGAATGTATGATAGTTTAAAATACAAAATAACATTTCTTTTTAAAAGTTACAAAAATATAATATTTTTTTTTACTTTTGCAAGCACACAAAAAAAACAAAAGAAAACCACAAGGACCAAAAAATGAAAATAAAGCAAAAACACACATCAAAACTGCAAAAACAGCTGCAAATTCATTTATTCCCCGCCCTTCTTTGTCTTCCTCACGAAAAGCTGCAAAAAACACACCAACACACAAAAAACACACACACGCTGTAAAAAGTCACACCAAGCATACATTTAAATCCCAAAAAAAGAAAAAGAGAAAAAAAAATGAAAAGGGTGTATTTCAACGCAGGTTGCTGGGGTAACTTGCAGCCCAACGACGTTGGGAAAATATTGAGGCCGATATGATAATGCCTCATAAACGCTTAGGGTATTGTTTCCATTACTTTGTGGTTGTTTTGTTTTGTTTGTTTGTTTTTTTTTTATGTTGTGGTTTTGTGTGTGGTGTTTTTGTTGTTTTTTCTTATGATTGCTGGCCAAAGGTCATTATACGCGGTTATTGGTAACCATGCACTGTAATTAACCACTTAGCGAAGAGAGGGTAGCTTTAATACTTCTCAAAATTAAGATGCATTAAGGGTTTGAGCCAACATTTTTTCTCCACTAAGAATAAAAGAAACACCCTCATATAATAAGACAATAACTTTACCATCAACTTATATTTTCTTTTATTTTACTTTTTTTAAAACACTAAAAGTCAAAATCTCATCAGTAATTAAAACAGATTACATTAATAATTCATAAAATAAAAACATTACAATAAAAATTCAAATACAATTAAACTACAAATTTGAATGTATTTGTTCGACGTCAAATGTGTTCTACTAAATCGGCTTTAAGACTTAGATAAGTTTTCACGTTGATTAAATCGCTAACAACTTGTAACGTTTATTCATTCGTTTGTACGAGATCAACATCATGATGTTGTTCCTCCAGATAAAAGTCGAAAGAGACTGTCATCCATTTGTCTTTTATAATCATATTATGTAAATATGATACATGTGTACATCCTATCCGTTATTTCCCTAAGAGTCATCGGTCTTGCGGGATTTATTTTATTCCAGGCAACTTTTTCTTTAGGCATCAGACGCTCGTTCCACATCTTATCTTGTCGCTTCATACGCTTGCTTATACATAATTTGCTTCATATCATTCACACTTGGCTTTGTGTAAAAGGCTTAACGAAGAATAGGCCATCCATGATATATCCCGTTAGTATGATAATATCCTCATTTATAATAAACGAAACCTCTTGTGCTTTAGCATCTTTAAGATCGTTGAAAATAGGTGATTGACGTATAACGTTGACGTCGTTGTTCGCCCATGAAACCAACAGAACGGCGCGATTGCCAAATCTCTGGAGTTTTTGTTGAGGCAAAAACCCTTGGCCAATTGTGTAATCAAATTGGGACGCGTGGACCACGATGAGGCGCTCTCACTCAATGATGTGGAGGCAACGGGTTTGCGATTTGGGCTATTAGAGCGCACGTCGAACCATACAATCCATGCTTCCTATCATACATGAATCCATATCGCCTAGTGAAAAACATAGAGTTTTTTTACATCAGTATTAGTTGGTCCTCGCAATAACTCATCTCCTTATAGGTCCAATCTAGCCTTACAAATATTTTGGAGAGCAACACGGGAAGTTTTCGCATCCATTTGCAGATATTCGTCTAGAGCATTAGGAACGGTGTCGTATGTGAGTTGACGATTATAGAGGTGCACTTAATCAATAGGGAAATGCCAAATCTTCCCGAACAATCACTAATTTGTTTGAAAATTAAGGTTGTATTTTTAGTTTATGCCTCTGAACAATGCGTGTGAATAGTGATCAACTCATTCGAAACATCGCTCGAAATATTTCTTTGTCATACATTAGGTATTGAGAGAGTAAGCGGCCACTAGAGGATCATGAGCACTGTAACGATCTCTATGTATCGTGTTTCGTGGTATCGAGGTCTTTGAAATTCTAAAAGTGGAAGCTTGATAATTCATATAGGATATGTTTGGCATGAGGGCTTATGGGGTTTATAGGGGCTTGGGTTTTTAAAATAAATCAGCTTATAAAATAAGTTTTGTTTGTCACGCGAACTTATGAAATGACTTATAAATCATAAGTCTCCTAAGCCCAATCCCATAAAGAGAGGCTTATGGGGATTATGGTTTAGTCAAATTACTTAAATACCTTTTAAAATATAATGTATTATCACGTAAAAGCTGAAAATATATGTGATTTTAATTAATTTTATGTAGTATTATGCGATTTTATATTAATAAGTTTTAGCTTCAACTAATTTGCCAAATAGCTTTATAAAAATATAAGCTTCTATTTTCGGCTTATAATATAATCACGCTCCGCAGCTGCGCAGCTGTCCAGCCCCAGAGCGCTGCTAACTCCATGACTAAACGCCTGGCACAACCCTATTGCTGTGTCATATAACAGTACCGCCGAGTTGTATGGGTCTCGCACGTCTGTGTTGGATCACTCATAGCTGGTATATTAACTTCTTCATTCGAGGATGTAAACAAATTTTTATTCGAAATCTATTTGTTTTAGGTGAGAAGTGCAGAGTTTGTAATAAAAAATGTGTTTGAAAGTGTGAATAAAAATGAAAGAGTATTACTTAAAACACATACGAATTTAGTGTTTGATTGGTTCGCGTTGATAGTTTTCCTAAAACCATAACCGAACTTAATCAATTATTTAAGTCAGTTCAGATTTTGACTCGAAAATCAATTTACAAATACGGTTCACTTTTTGTTTTTGATTTCTGTGGTATTAGCGGGAATGTGTATGAACACCCGGTCCTAGGATCTCTTTAAATAATGTAAGTTTTTTGTTGCAGGTGTTTGTTGATATTTATTTCTCAAGTTGGCCGAGTGCTCTAATGATAGATAATGTAATGCTTGTTGGGCTTGTTATCTTTGGTTTTTATAACTAACAACTTCAAAAGCCTTATGGCTATTGTGTGTCCATGTAAAATGCCTACCATGTGTCCACTAGAAAACTACTATGGACGTATGGAGTATGATTAATACAAAATAAATAAACCTATCAAGTAAATTTACATTAACCATTAAACTATGAATTATTAACTATAAAAAAATACAATAAACTTATCTTTAACCTGATTAATATAAAAAAATCATATACCTTTGTAACAATAAAAACTATAAAAAAATTAAAAATAACAATTTAAAAACATACACCCACAATAACTAACATAACTATACACTCTTCAATGTGTAAAATAATGTCTTAGAGAAACCAAAACACACATTATAAACTTCATAAATATAAACAAAATAACCACAACAATCAACAAAAAAAAAAAAAACCCACACATAAAACCTATACCCCAATAAACAACCCCCACAACGTTTCTGTGTGTGTATATAAAACAAACAAAAACTCATCATATCGTGTTAGACGCGCTTTCGACTAATTGTGACCATCTGTGTGTGGAATTAATAACTCCCCCCCACGCTCCCTATTGTCCTATCCCAGCAGAACAAAGCCAAAAGCTCGCTCTCCCCCTCACGCTGTCGGTGAGAGAGTCTACCATTGTGTGTGTGTGTGACATGTGAGAAGCAAGTAATGGAGACTCGCGCTTATAAGCCAATCCTATACATAGATAGTTCCCTCTCGCTTGTAGATCATCCCTGAGTCGCGACTGTATAAGATTTATTTTAGTCCTAAGAGACATTAGAGAGATAGGAGTCGCATATGGGAGAGTCTGGGAGTATGTTTTTGATCCCGATCGAGCGAGATGTCATTTCACCTAGATAGTGCAGATATAGATAGACTCTTTGTGTGTGTGTGGTGTAACACAGGCTTGGGTGGTCGACTACGCGCGCCTCATATATAGATGCTACATATACTGGAGCGTACAATATAGGGGTATTGTCTTATCACGGGATGTTGTTCTCGAGCCAATGTTTTAAGATTAGCAGACTTGGGTGCCGCATCAAGCAAAAAAACATTATTGGTTGTAATCTAGCATTATTGATATAGTCACTGAGAAATAACAAAGAAAATAGTTGTAAACCACCACAATTTCAAGTATGCTTAAATGACCTCTTTGAAAATGATTTCAATAATCTTTTCAAAATGTTACCCGATTTTTACGCAACACTTAAAAAGGAGAAGGAAGAAACTATGGGCCATTGTTTTGTTTCAGCCGTTCCTGGTTTCTTTTATGCCAGACTTTTTCCGGATCAAAGTATGCACTTTGTTCACTCCTCTTATAGTCTTCAATGGCTTTCTCAGGTTTCTATTACGGCTATCTTTAGTTGCATATATTTTGAATGTATAGCGCAGACTATTTTCATTGATAAACTATAGTCTGACCCTTGTCTTAATAGGTACCTAAAGGCATTGGAAACAACACATCAAATATTTATATAGCTAAAACAAGTCCTCCAAATGTGATCAAAGCGTATGCAAAACAATTCTATGAAGACTTCACAAAGTTTTTACTGATGCGTTCTAAGGAAATAGTACGTGGTGGATGCATGGTTTTAACAATTGTTGGCCGCAGTATTGTTGATCCAACTAGTGATGATTGTTGCAGTTTCTGGGAGCTACTAGCGCAAGCACTTCTCGACTTGGTTAAAGAGGTATAAGATCCAAATACAACCAAATGGTGATCCTAAAATAGTTTTTTTTTTTCTTCAAATTTGACCATATAATTTAACTTTAATTAACCAATAGGTGCCCAGGGTCTTGGGTGGTTAGGTGGAGGAAGTGGAGGGAGGTGAGTGTTTCATGCGGGAATCAGATATCAATTCTTTTAATATTCCAATCTATACTCCGTGCAAGGAAGAACTAAGAAGTGTTATTCATAACGAGGGATCATTTTCTCTAGATAACTTAAATATATTCGAGCTTAATTGGGATCCAAACGACAAAGATTACACGAGCACATATGATCTTGACGAGCTTAGCCAAGGCCACGGGATAAACACAGCAAAGATGATGAGAGGAATTACAGAGCCATTGCTCACTTCTAACTTTGGAGATTTCATAATTCAGAGGTTATTTAAAGTGTATGGGAAGCATGTGGCGAAACATCTATCCAAGAAGAAAACAAGACACGTTACCATAGTCATTTCATTAACGAAAAGATGAACACGTTACCATAGTTAGTAGATGGAATGAATAGTGTAACTTTATGCGGATTTAGTTATGGTGAACTATGAGATAGTAATAAGATTTTTTCCATGAGTGGTGGCAGCAACGACGTATGTGCAGATGCAGATGGATTTAAGGACACACAAGTACTGGGACGTGCAAACATGACCGTGGTGTCTCATTCGGTTCACAAGGGTGATACGGATAGGATATGATATGTACTTGCACAAAGTATTCGAGTAAGACCATATGTGAGGTCTCGTTTTACCCGTCAGTCAATCTTTGTTGGCCAATGCTGTTACGTACGTTGGTGTTGCCGGAGTTGTATCTTTGGTTTAGTATGCAAATTACATTTGCTTATTATTATAAGAATTATAGGAAAGTTATGTTTTTGGTTTTTATGCAAGACTAGTTATAATGCCCGTGCACGCATGGGATTAATTCTAATTTTTTAAATAATGTATTTTTATCTATCAAGAAACAAATAGTTTTTTTTTTGTTTTTCTTTAAATGTTTGATATATTAGTACTTGCTCGAAGTCACCGTTGTTGCTGGGATTCATAAAAGTTCTTTAGACTTTTTATAGTACTTACTATTGAGTTGTGTAGGCATGGTTTGATCTTCTTCCCTTCAATGCAAGTTCATTAAAACACAATATCAAATAATATTGTATGACAATTTCTAACAAAAAATAACTAAAAAACAAAGTATATATGTTAATCATCTTCCTAAATAATAAATTAAATGATAAAGCATAAAACGGTTTCATTTCATTGATGACATCAGTCTTTAAAGTATTAGCACCAAAACTACAATAATACAAAATTAAAATTCAATGTGATAACCATTAGCCTTAGGCCCCAATACTTAAAGGATTCGAGATCTATAAGTTTACTCGTCTTACTGGCCGAGCAATGTGGATAACTTGTTGGTAACAAAAACATCTGGTTGCATATCTAAATGTATAAATTCACCACCAAAACTTATCATTCGTAACTTATTATATAAAGCATAGAAACCGTACCTTACCAAAAGCACCCTTCCCTATCATGGTAAGTAGCTCAAAATCATCAACTCCCATTTTGTTAGAGAATAAATTTAAGTAAGTGGTTTTGATCTTCCTTTGAAGCATCAGCATCATCCAATTTCTTTTCGAGCAAAATTCGCCTAATTAACAAAAACTCAAGTGTTACTTTTCTTCTAGGAGCATATAAATTTCTTTTTCTTTTCTGCAAATGTCAAAACTAAACACATAAATTGAAATAGAACACATAACGGAAGGTGTTTCTTGGTCCATTGTTCAAAAGAACTTTTTTCTCAAGCAAAAAGTACTTTACATTTTGTAATATCTTGTGGTAAAAGATTTTTTCGCAGAAATAATAATGTATGTGATATCGTGAACTTAAAGCATCTAAAGATAGCATACATGTGTATTTAGACGCTAAGAAACTATTAAGCAAACACAAAATTTCTGCTAATTCCGAGCTTCTTAAGGATCCGTCAAAATACAAATCCAACAATAAGTAAACCATTAACAAAAACCTAAGTGTTTAGGAACACATGCATCAAATTTTTAGCAATTGTGTTAACACCTTGAGCCAAAAACTTTTGCAATAGATGTTATCATTTTTTTAGCAATAAGAAGCAACACATGTAATGCTTACGTGTAGCAACGTCTGTACCCGCTGCAGAAACCACAACACTTAGACTTTACAATTGGTTTCTGATCTTTTAACCTGGAAAGATAACGTCCTTCCAGTGAAGCTCTTGACATTTATATTGTCGTATTATCGAGAGCAGAATACATTTAGTTATAACATTTAAGAATACACTTACATATGTTTCATAATGTAAATTAAATTGTAACTAAGTCATGTCAAATACCATATTAATCTGCAGTTGCAGTTCACTTGTGCAATAATGATTTTACTATTTAATCCCTAACCATATTTAATGTGTATGGTCATTGAGTCACTGATATATAAGAAGAGAAGTGAAAAAATGTTTGAACTAATTATATCAGTGGTAGGACATTCTACAACGAATCAAATCCAGTCTCCTTTACCAATAAAATAGAAAATTAAATATGTATACAACTGCTTAAGAGTACTTTATTCAACATTGAACTTGAAGATTTGATCTTGCTAAGATTTAAGCATAAAAGTAGCATTGGTACCTAAACATATCGAAGGGGGTGTTTGGCATTGTGTTTAAAGTCGTCAATAATCAGTTTCTAAATCCTAAATCAGTAGTAATAGGACCTTGATTTAACACATACAGATTAGTAACCTATTATATTTAACTTCAAACGACAAAAAAACCTGACACTTACAGAGTTGCTACCGTAATAATAAAGGTATCATCTTTACCTCTCGAAGCATTGTTTGATAGCTTCAGAAGTCACCCCAGCATAAAATGCACCCACGTGCACCAACTGAAACAATTAACATGTCGAGCATCAAATGAGTTATAATGCATGAAAGGATTACTATTTTGATACCCATTAATTGATTCAGTTTTTATAAAACTGCACTCGATGTAAAGAAAATATCTAAGCAGATAGGGCAGTTAGGTTCCAGGCCTTTCTCCATACAATCGTGATCCACCAACTGTATCCACAAACAGTAGTTGCAGGTCATACAATGGAAGAAATCAATTCCATACCCCTTCCCAAGCCGACATAAATATTTTGTAAGTAGCTTGTTGCCAGCTTATTTCGAATTGCTTAAGCAGATGAGCATCTCTAATTAACAATCCAAGACACCTTTAAAATATACCAATCACCCACTAATATCTCTTGCAAGTCTATGGTTCATTTTATTTATTAATACATTAGAAAACTTTACCTGATTAATTAAGATGAAAGTGCACTCCAACAGGTTCGCAGTTATAATCTACCAAGATGAAGTATCCTGCAAACGGAATCATATAACCATATTAGACATAAAAGCAAATTGCAAATATGTAGCTCAATCTTAAAAAAAGTTTTTTTAAGACGCCATTAGCAGTTGTTGGTGCACTTTTAAGCAAATCCAAAACCCTTAAAACGACCCAATTTGTCCTTTAAAACCGTTGTTCATAATCAGCCCCAACACCCCATAAAAAATCTTAGAATTTTCATAACCCCCAAAACTGAGGTTAACCGAGTATTGGCCAATACTGGATAACTAATTTAATACCTGTTATGAAGAAATGGGTATCTGTACTTTGGTTTTGATTTTTCTACAATTGATTCTTCAACCGCACATTCACTTGTGCATTATGGGTAGTAGTAGTGAAAATCCTCAAGATCCTTCAGGTAATATAATCATGTAAAAATAAAGCTACATATAAAGGGATCATTAATATATAAAGAAATAAATACCTCTGATATAGAAACATTAGCGCATTCTGCATGTACCCAAACGTCACAGCCATCACAACATATCTAGACAAAATCAACCAAAAAGGAAAATTAGATGTGACTCATTGATAGACAATAACCGTGATAATCTAGATAGAGGCAAATAATTTCACCCAATCTTCGCCATCAGAATGATGCCAAATCTTTTTTCAAATGCCACAATACTGTCTTGATTTCCTTAACTGCAATTAAAGTAAGTAAATTATAACGCAACAAAATATGAGGCCATGAACAAAAAACAGGTATGAAAATAATGAAGTGTTCCATATGACGGTGTAAACCTTTGAACAGTGTTCACAAAAAACATTCTCAGTTTGGCACATTAACTATTTATAAAAACTCAAGTTTGTTAGGAAAAAGAGAAGTGTTTTGGCCCCAACCCAACCGATACAAAAATATTAACCATTTTGACTCATAACTTGACCTGACCCGACCTGACATATATAAACAATTTTTGGAGAAGCAATTATAACTTGATTAATAGCCTTGGCAAAAAATATCGCAAGCCAACCATGTAAACTTGATAACTTGGGATAGTTGTAATCACCACTCACTACCATCAATATATGTAAACAAACAGGGATGTTTAGGACTGCATATTTTAGCTTATGTATATATGGCTTATAATCACCTGCAACTACACGTATTAATATGATTATTTAAAATTGCTTCCTTAATAAAAAATATAAGTCGAAACACTATAAAAGTGTTAGTTTTTACTTTATATGCACAAATAGCCAATAAGCACTTCAATTATGCAATTGAAACACCCTTTTAAGTAATTATTACTCCAACTACTAACAAAATAGCTTTTTCTAAACCGATTCCTAATTCCATGTCCTCACAGTTCTTATAAACTTTATGGCCATCATTCCGTTATTTGCGATTAAAATGCTATAAGTTTAATCAATCCATAGGCATGTACAAAACCTGATTGAAATGTTTGTACAAATCGCTTCAGCTTTATTAAATGTTAACAAAACTACAAAAAATAATTCGCTTTACCAGTTCATCTAAGATGACCAACTTTGGGTCGCCAAATAGAGATATTGCAACACTAAAGCGACGCTTCATTCCTCCACTATAACTTTGAGCTCTCACTCTGGCTGACTCAGTGAGTCTCACCTCTGCCAATGATTTTTGAACAACCTATATAACATTTAAATAAAGACATGTAAGAGCATAAGATATCGATGCCTTTATCTAGAAAAGGACATGTGAAAACAAATAAGCACAAAGATAATATATTGAAAAATGAAAATGGTTGACATAAATGATGCCATAGAAATCGGTTGACAAAAGTAATGTAGTTACTTATAAATGGGTCGATTTGAGCTAACTTACTGTGTCTAAAGAGTCGCCAAATGGTAACATTATAACACCATGCTTAACGGGTCATAATCGACCCAAGGCATATTTTTAGTGCAGACATCCTCCTAATTATTATATTAAAAAGAATATACATTTTGTTGAAATATTACACATCGCAAATAAGACTATCTTAAGACGCACCATTTTAAGTAACTAGTTGGTTACCCGCGCATAGCGGCGGTAATAGAAAATTTACTAACTCAACTCTTTACGCAATTTTCTACCCGCTTAGTAATTTTGTTTAACAACACTTTAAATGTATGTGTTCGTTTGGGTTTTCCGTAGCTTTCCCGCAACACCATATTAACATCATCATTCTCGCATGTAAAGAGACAACACACTCTCCGAAGGTATATAGTTTTAACGTATCAAGTTTATATTTAATTAATGTTTAAAGTTTAAAAAATATAAATCAACATAAAATAAAACCCCAAAAAATGTAAAAAACACCAAAAAAAAAATATACAATATAACAAAATGTATGTTAAATCGCTTAAAGACACAAAATTTTAAAAAAATATTATGAATTAAATCAATAATAAAACATAAATTGATAAAAAGATATTTCAATTTGAAAATAAATGTGATTTTTTAATCAAAATGTGACACATGTCACTTTTTGATGTGATTCCCTAAAATGAGATGGATAGTCAAGATTGCACCTCCTTATCTTAATTTTTAGTGGGTCCCACATTATAAATGCTTTATATAGTATAGAAGAAACAGGGGCTGACCCTTTTTATTTCGGCAATACAATAGAGTTGCAATTAAAACATACTATTCAACCAATAAACCATTCAACCAAGTCAAAGAGTACCTATCTCATAAGTTTTAATGAAGTCCCGTCTGTGGCCAACTTTGATCTTTTAAATACAAATATTGAAGATCCTTTAGCTTTTAAAATTGGTGTCTGCGTGTTGTTGTGGTAATCAATTATAAAGCTTCAATATATGATGAAAAAATTACATAATTTAACTAAAAGCTTCATATTTTAATTAAAAAAAATTAGTAGATAAACAAAAGATTCAAATTTTAACACAAAATTGTATAAAAATCATAAATACATACCGACGATTAGCAAGATCCAGGAAAGCATATAGTTGATTAATATAAGGAGCTCAGATTGTGCGATTTCAATAGGAACATAACTTGGATCCATCGCTTGAAGAACACATGAATCGATAAATAACGTTGAAGAGCCCTATAATCGAATTAGGGTTTTTGGATTTGATATATTGTTGGATTCTTGTTATTTGGAGTTATTCGTTAATAGGGATATGGTTAGGGATATGATTATGGAATGTTTTGTTAGTGCAATACGTTTTATAGGTGTGTTAGATTGATTTTTGTCATTGTCGTTGGACACCTTTAATTTCCTAAAATTTATGCCCGGTTTTCTCCATGTTTTTTCTTTTAGTTTTTGACACGCATGCTTTTAACTTTGTTTTTTTCTCCTCAAGTATACAGAAACAAATTTTTAATTTTTTTGGCTAAACTAAGAAATATTTAGACTTTTTATTTAAATATATTTTAAATAAATAAATAACAACTAAGAGAATCTTTTTTATTAAGGAAACGATCTTTTTACTTGAAATGCAAAAGTCCTCACTTTGCGTTTTCCTTTACTGTATAAAAGATTTGTAATTTACTACTACATGTAAATGGGTCGAATAAGCCATAGAGGTTATGTAATTGTTTTTATATCTTAGGGTGGTATGCGGTTTCGGGTGGGTTTAGACTCAAAGGTGTTAGGGGCCCGGTTATGGTTTTGTAGTCGGTTTTTAGATTATAATTTAATTAAATGTTGGTTTAAATTTTGAATTTGAATTTGATATAAGAGAGAGAAAATATATTATAAAATAAATAAATAAATATTTATATTTAAATAAATTATTAAAAACTTAACTTTATTATTAAAAAAACAACAAAAGTAAAATAAGTGATGGAGGTACAAAAGAGGTCCCCGTCTAAAGAACATGATGTTCAAAAACCTAGAACACTCGTTTGATTTTTGTATGCCAAATATGAAGGTTTGTATTCTAAAATTAGGGCCCATTAGTAATACCAAACATTGGAATTTAAAGACTCAAAGGTCTTTAAATTTCAATGTTTGGTATAGTGGGCCCTAAATTTAGGATATAAACCTTCATATTTGGCATACAAAAAATCCAACGTAGTGTCCAGGTTTTAAAAATATGTTCAATAGATGTGGGTCTCCTTTGTACCTCCATCACCTATTTTACTTTTGTTGTTTTTTTAATAATAATGTTTAATTTTTAATAATTTATTTAAATATAAATATTTATTTATTTATTTTATAATATATTTTCTCTCTCTGATATCAAATCCAAATCCTAATCATAAACCCAACTACAAACCAAACGGAGCCTTAGTTATAGTCAAACACTCAAACGTGTCAAATCCTTTCTAAAGAACAATAGTATGCTTAAATGTAGGGGCGGATCTAAGTATGAGTCACCTGTGGCACGTGCCACATGTGGATTTAGCCGATGAACTATGTATTTTAAATATTTAGACTTTTAACTTTGTTTTTGACACGCATACTTTTAACTTTGTTTTTTTCTCCTTAAGTAAACGAATTTTTAATTTTTTTTGCTAAATTAAGAAATATTTAGACTTTTTATTTAAATATATTTTAAATAAATAAATAACAACTAAGAGAATCTATTGGAAAAGCACAAACTTCGAGACGTCCTTAGACACCGATCAACCGTTCTGTCTTACACTGACAATCAAACACTGTGGATAAGAAACTGGTGCCAATCAGGAATCGATGTGGGAGACTTACAGCTCACAGGATTGAGTTACTAAACAAAAGATCAACTCATTGAACGCTGTTCCTATTGTGGGATGCAGCCCGACTATACTTTAACAGAAGACTATAAGATCGTCCCTAAGCGCAAGTCCGCTGTTGTATTCAGAGACAAAAATTAATCTAAGAAAACTTGATGAGGCTGATTGAGCTTCACAGGTTTAGTGATGAGCACGTTAACAAGCTGGTCATGGAGAAAAACCTAACAAAAACGATAGACTAATGGTTAAAGACTCTTTCATCTGTTACGTGTACATATGGCATCGGAGAATAGGATCGGGTCTGAGGAATGGACAAGGCAGAAGATGCAATCGCCACTTCATCACAAGCAATCGAGGAAATGACAACTAAGTTATCATAAGTATCTATCGAAGTCTAAGATTCTTTGTGGAGGAAGAATAAGAGATATTGACTTCTATGCTGATCTATAAGTACAAGTGTAGACTTAGTCATTAACTTGCATTGGTCATTCTTTTTCAACTTATTTGTGAACTTATTTACCGTGTATCAGGTTGTTGTTCAGTGTACATCTCGTGTTGTTTTAGGGGTTGGTAGGTTATTGAGTGCAAGCTAACGGATTGAGTGGGGTGATTGGGTGTGGGGGATAAGTATAGTAGGGACGTTGGTTGAGTATATAAAAGGGGAGAACTTTGGGGTGTTTTTACTGTCGGGTTTGATTGGTGTTGACTTTATGGCGATATTTGGGGGGGTTTTACGGCTAGTGAATCATGGGGAGATATTATGATTCAAATATGTGTATAATACAAGGAATACGTGATTATTAGGAATCATATTACTCCTGCCCAAACGTGCTAAACATATTTTGAATACCGAGCATATTTGTGGGGGGAGCGTTTCTGGAAATTGTCAAAAAACAAATCGAGGTACTAAACGACTTAGATATTTATATCGTAAAGTCACATTAATTGGGAATTTTCACAATTAGTTTTTGGAAACGGAGAGAAACATGTACCAAAAGACCGACCATGACATTTCTCATTAAGGGGGCGTTATAATGGTTGGTAAAGGTTACGGTACTATTCCCAAAGATTCAGCCAGAAACCGGTGGGATTACACAGGGACAATCCACTAGTTAGTGTAGAAGTCCTTAGGGTATGACATGAAAAGGAAGTAAAAGTGAGAATATGGGTAAATGTGCGTCTGAGATGGGAGCTAGTTAACTGGAATATAACCCAAACAAAGGTTATAGTCATGAAGTCTCGGTAAGCCACTGATGGGGTTGTAGAGTTAAAAGGAATTACTAAAGATAAAGGGTGTAAAGGAAAGAAGACCTCATTCACTTAGGCAGAAACTGGGCCATTCATATGCAATGACAAGTATCATATTTGCTGATTGTCTGCAATTGAAGATCGTCTTCCTTGGACCCAGTGAATGCATTGCTCAACCCTACCTAGCCACTCAAAATCTTTCAAATGTTTCTGTTTTCATTTCTCACGGAGACAAAACCGTTATCTATTGACTTTCTCACTCCGGGTAAGTTGATATCTGAACAGGTGGCAGTCCCTGCTCATAGCCTCGATCACCTAATACCGATCATAAACACGCACTTTTGAGTCTCGAGAGCCTAGTGATCGTCATTTAACTCTCGTTAGGGACACATATCCAATTATACTTGTCTTTCAAACAATGTGGAATACAAGCTATTACTAAGAGTCCTACACATTGTCCTACTGTGATATTGCCAGAAAATCGAGTGCAAACGATAGGTTTTTCACAATGAAGATGGAAATCACCTGTAGAGCCAACATCAAACAAGCTATAGGTAGGTGACTTGTGCGATTCTATAAAGAAATTATCTTTGTGTCAACTGGGAAAGAAACAATGGTGCGGCTCTGAGTGAATCAATTTGTTCCAGTATAAGAATTGAGGGTTATTTAGACTATTTTGACAAACAAATCAAAACTTCAAGTGTTACAAATTCTTTCATAAGAAAAAACACTTTGACTGTCTTTTCAAATCAATTTTCTCTCTATTACTAACTGTTTCATTACAGGATATCTTAAAGTTGGAACCGATGGAGATGGATATTCCTAGTTCGGAGATGTTCAAGTCAAATAAACGAATGCCATGACCTCGAACCTACACTTTTGTTAGAAGTTATGAAAGATCTATAAAGGTGTCCAAAGCTTCCGCCAACTCTGATATCATATTATTATTCAAAGTGCACAAGATGGCGTAATTTACTAGATGATAGAGATTAAGATTGGCTTGATTGACTCTTATCAAGAAGAAAGCTCATGATCAAATCCTAAACATGCAAAGTGAACAAGCTCATTTGTTATCTAAAAGATAACACAAATCAAAGTTCGAGATGTAACATGAAGAATCAAAAGACTGCAAGCTGTAGGAGCTTATTGTCTGTGTTTTTAAGGGTGGTCCTCCCTCTAGGGGGTGATTGTTAGATATGCTGTAAAAAGAATCGGTCACCCCGTATTTTTATTGTTTATAACTAGTTCGTTAGTTTAATAGATTAATAGTTCGTTTTTAGGTATTTGTCGGGTATAATTACACCACGGTAGTATTTTTGTAAGAAAACTATATATGCATCTTCTAAACTTTGGGCTACGAGCAGGCTAGTTAATTATTTTATTTCAAAAGAAACACTTTCTCTACCTTAGTATATGCTCTCTCTAGTGTTCTCTCTCTCGAGATACTAGCCAGATCCAAGAATCGTTAACGTGTTCATTGATCATAGGTTATTTAAAACATATGCTCTAAATCTTATTACTTTTGCAATTTAGACTTTTGATTTTTGGCAAGGGCGTGTCTAAACAAAAGAGGGGATACTCCAATGGGACCATTTACAATAGCCTTTTCTCATAAGCTACGGGAGCTAGTAGAATAAGTCTTAAGCGCCTCTTAGCTTTTGTTTAGCTGAAGCTTTTGTAAGGTTTTCTATTTTTCTTTTAGTCTTTAAAATTTTTAGATTATATTTGCTCATGTAGTTATAGTTTTAGCCTTATTTGCTTATTAATTGCTTTTTTCTTGGTTAACCTGTGCTATTTGCATTTTATTTATATCTGTATCCTAGAGTATTTATCATCTGTTTTTGCTTAATATCATAATAGTTAATAGTTCTTTTCTATAATTCCTCGTTCATTAAAACTTAAAAAAAACCTAAAAAAATTAGATAGCATAGTTTTAGATCTTAGGTAATTGCTAAGTTCAGTTGTGTAATCATGATTGTTAAGATTGTTTTTAGAAAGCTGGTAATGAGGGATTAATTCATTAAATTCTTTAAAATTATAAGCCATTCCAATTTGTATGCTAGCCTAAAGGAGTGTTGTTGGTTTAAGGTGTTTTTGACCTTCAAATGTCAAACAATGTCTTGTTCCATTTTTGTGTTTGATAGTTTTGTTTATCAGTTTTAGAGACAGTAGATAATCAATTTTCATAGTTTAGTTTTCAAAATTTAAAGAGTTTGAGCTTATTTTAAGTGTGCCAGCACCAGGGCACTTTAGTCTTTTCTTGTTACTTATGAAACTTTGATCTAAGCCTTTCAAGGCTTGGATCTTGCTTGGTCTAGGATTTCTATCACTCTATCTTGTCGTGATTGTTGTCTGTAGTAGAATCCACCCCCCCTCAAGGGTTCCTGCATTCTAGTTTTGCACTTTTGTTAAGTGTATCAGCAGTTAGTACTGCTGCTCTTTTAATTTTGGATTTAAGCTAGCTTAAGTAAGTATTAGCATTTAAAATAAAGAAGATTCCTAGCTTTAGTATAGCTTATTATAGATCATAACTTGTTTTACATAATTTCCAAGTTTATTTACTGTAGTACATTTGCTTTTAAAAGTCACTAAAAAAAACCCAAAAACACCAATAACAGTAGGCAAATTTAAATTAGCTTTTAAATTCCTGGTTCTATCTTATAGGATAGATTTTAAGATTGATATAGGTAGCTTATTAGTAGCTAAGTAAAATTCCATAAGAATAGTTTCTGAATTTGCTTATTGAGCTTTTGAGCTTAAATTAATTTTGAGCTTTTCATGCTTGTTTCTGGGGTTTGTTACTTTGCTACTCAATTTCAGATAGGATTAAGTGTAATCTAGTCTTTTAGCTTGTCATTTCTAAATCCAGCACTTCATAAGCTTTCCAAATTACTCCTTTTCTTTTTAAATTTGAGCTTAATTTGAGCACGAAAAATTAACGCCCCGCAGTAACGTGCAAGAAAAAATAAACTTACACTATTAAACATAAAAAAACGCGCGAAAAAATAAAAAATAAAAAAATTAACGCGCGAAAAATTAACGCCCGCAGCAACGCGCGGATAATCTTGCTTGTTATCTATCATTAAGCAATCGGCCCAACCTGAGAAATAAATATAACTTGTGAAAAAAAATTACATTATTTAGTTAGGGGGTGTTCATAATTCGGCTAATACCACAGAAATCAAAAACAAAAAGTGAACCGTATTTGTAAATTGATTTTCGAGTCGAATCGAACTGACTTAAATAATTGATTTTAAGTTCGGTTTTGGTTTTGGAAAAATATCAACCGAACCGAATCAAAAACTAAATTCGTGTATGTGTTTTAAGTAATACTCTTTCATTTTTATTCACACTTTCAAACACATTTTTTATTACAAACTATGCACTTCTCACCTAAAACAAATGGATTTCGAATAAAAATTTGTTTACATCCTCGAATGAAGACGTTAATAGTACCGAGCTAGAGTTTTAAAAGAGGTGGCGACATACTATGGGTATGTTTGACGCAATGGGTTGTGCCTAGGGTTGAGGCTGGAGTTAGAGCTGGGGCTTGAGCTGGGGCTGGAGCTGGAGCTGGAGCTGTTATATTAAAAGCCGAAAACTGAAGCTTATATTTTTATAAAGTTGTTTGACGAATTAGTTGGAGCTGAATCTTATTAATGTAAAATCGCATAAAACTACATAAAATTAAAACACATATATTTCTAGCTTTTACGTGATAATACATTATATTTTGAAAGGAATTTAACTAATTTGACTAACTATAACCCCCAAAAGCTCCCTCTTTATGGGTTTGGGCTTATGGAGACATGATTCATAAGCCATTCCATTAACCCGCGTGACAAACGAGACTTATTTTATAAGTTGACTTATTTTAAAAGCTCAAGCCCCTATAAACCCCATAAGCCCTCATGCCAAACATATCCTATATGAATTATCAAGCTTCTACTTTTAGAATCCCAAAATCCTCGATACCACGAAACACGATACATAGAGATCGTTACAGTGCTCATGATCCTCTAGTGGCCGCTTACTCTCTCAATACCTAATGTATGACAAAGAAATATTTCGAGCGATGTTTCGAATGAGTTGATCACTATTCACACGCATTGTTCAGGGAATAACTAATAATTCACCTTATTTTCAACAAATTAGTGATTGTTCGGGAAGATTTGGCATTTCCCTATTGATTAAGTGTACCTCTATAATCGTCAACTCACATACGACACCGTTCCTAATGCTCTAGACGAATATCTGCAAATGGATGCGAAAACTTCCCGTGTTGCTCTCCAAAATATTTGTAAGGCTAGATTGGACCTATAAGGAGATGAGTTATTGCGAAGACCAACTAATACTGATGTCAAAAAACTCTATGTTTTTCACTAGGAGAATATGGGTTTCATGTGATGTTAGGAAGCATTGATTGTATGGGTTCGACGTGAGCTAATAGCCCAAATGCATATCGTGCTCAATATTGTAGGGGAGATCACGGGTCACATCCATTTTATTACATTGGAAGGGTTTGCCTCACAAAAAATAGATTTGGCATGCGTTCTTTGGTGTTTCATGGGCGAACAACGACGTCAACGTTATACGTCAATCACCTATTTTCAACGATCTTAAAGATGCTAAAGCACAAGAGGTTTCGTTTATGCTAACAACGTGCCTTATAAATGAGGATATTATCATACTAACGGGATATATCATGGATGGCCTATTCTTCGTTAAGCCTTTTACACAAAGCCAAATGTGAATGATATGAAGCAAATTATGCATAAGCAAGCGTATGAAACGACAAGATAAGATGTGGAACGAGCGTCTGATGCCTAAAAAAAAGTTGTTTGGAATAAAATAAATCCCGCAAGACCGATGACTCTTAGGGAAATAATGGATATGATGTACACATGTATCATATTTACATAATATGATTATAAAAGACAAATGGAAGACAATCTCTTTCGACTTTTATCTGGAGGAGCAACATCATGATGTTGATCTCGTACAAATGAATGAAGAAACGTTACAAGTTGTTAGCGATTTAATCAACGTGAAAACTTATCTAAGTCTTAAAGCCGATTTAGTAGAACACACTTGACGTCGAACAAATACATTCAAATTTGTAGTTTAATTGTATTTGAATTTTTATTGTAATGTTTTTATTTTATGAATTATTAATGTAATCTGTTTTAATTACTGATGAGATTTTGACTTTTTGTGTTTTAAAAAAAGTAAAATAACAGAAAATATAAGTTGATGGTAAAGTTATTGTCTTATTATATGAGGGTGTTTCTTTTATTCTTAGTGGAGAAAAAATGTTGGCTCAAACCCTTAATGCATCTTAATTTTGAGAAGTATTAAAGCTACCCTCTCTTCACTAAGTGGTTAATTAAGAGCGCACGGTACCATAACGCCCCACACGGCGTTATGCAGAGGTGGACCGGCGTTATGAGGCATTATCATATCGGCCTCAATATTTTCCCAACGTCGTTGGGCTGCAAGTTACCCCAGCAACCTGCGTTGAAATACACCCTTTTCATTTTTTTTTCTCTTTTTCTTTTTTTGGGATTTAAATGTATGCTTGGTGTGACTTTTTACAGCGTGTGTGTGTTTTTTGTGTGTTGGTGTGTTTTTTGCAGCTTTTCGTGAGGAAGACAAAGAAGGGCGGGGAATAAATGAATTTGCAGCTGTTTTTGCAGTTTTGATGTGTGTTTTTGCTTTATTTTCATTTTTGGTCCTTGTGGTTTTCTTTTGTTTTTTTTTGTGTGCTTGCAAAAGTAAAAAAAATATTATAGTTTTGTAACTTTTAAAAAGAAATGTTATTTTGTATTTTAATTTGATAATTGAAAATAATTTGTTTAAATAAATGGAAAAGAAATAAAAAAGTAGGTCCAAAAAAGGTAATGTTATGAGGTGTTATAATTGCAGGGGTTTCTTGGTGTGTTGGTGTTAAAATGCTAAAACTGATGTGGCGGTGTTATGGTGTTATAGTACCTTGGCCTCTAAGAGGTTTATATGTAACCACTTTTTGGGTTAGTACAAATATAATTAGTTTAATTAGTGGGAGCCCACTCTCATTCGCCTATAGGAAGAAATCATCATGGGAAGACTTGAACTTGAGACCTCTTGCATGAGAAGGAGCCCTCTGACCAACTCTGCTAGACAAACGTTGGCTATATGTAACCATTTAATTTTAGTTGATGGTATAGTTGTTTGTTGAGAAGAAAAATAATGTGACGGTGGTGATAAAGTTTGTTGTGATGGTCCCTTATTACCGCCAAGAGCACCTGGTACGGGGTTTTTTTCGTGTTTTGGGGGAAAACGCAATACGAAAACGTGAGGGCCACAACAGATGTGGCATTTTCGTGCTTGACGCTGATATAGCCAGCAAAGATGGTCTCAAAAAACGCAGCACGAAAATGCCAAATACTGTACCGTGTGTGGAGTTTTCTTGCTATATATTTTTTTAATTTTTTTTAAAGTGTCTGTTATAAAACGGTTGGATTTAATATCTAGCCGTTTTTTTTGTTTTTTTGCTCCATTTTGGCCCACTTTATACCTTATAAAAACCATATACTTCCACCATTTTATACCATACTTTCATATAAACTTCCACTTTTTTATATATCACTTCCAATTTTATAAACTTCACCACAATGAATCTCAACCAATGGATAAACAACCACTTCAACGACCTACAAATACCGAATACGCAATTACCTAATTCTTCGTCTTCGTCTAATCCAAATACTCCATCATCCGCAAACTCCATCACCTCCAATACCAATCAAATCCCTTCACGCCCTAACTTACAAATCCCAAACCCATTCGCCAACTTCCAAATCCCATCTCAAAACCCATTTGTCAATTGTACTCCCGAGCAATTTTCTTTATGGTTGTCACAAACGTAATCTTCTCAACAATTCTAACAATCACAAAAAATTCAACAAACCCAACAAACTCAACAATCCCAACAAACCCAATATCCCCAACATTCGTCTCAAGTACCACAACACTCGAATGAGCCCGATGAGGGTGGCCTGTCACACAAACAAGGGCGAAAAAAATCCCACGGCAAGAAACAAGTCCGGGAAAAATAACCCACCGTGCCTTTTGGACCGAAGCCGAGGAAAAAACTTTTGGCGGAATGTTTCATAGAAATATCCGAAGATCCGAAAAATGGGAATGACCAAGCGAAAGATACTTTTTGGTACAAAATTCTCGACATATACAATGAGCGAGCCGAGCAAAATGGTTATTAGGTGCGAAACAAAAATATGTTGGCGGGTAAATGGACGCTGATGAATCGAGATGTAAACAAGTTTAACTCGATTTACGACCAAACCAAAACTCTTAGCGACGAAAATGAAGAAAATTTATTTGCCCGGGTACTAATTTTATTTAAAGATCAAACCGGGAGAGAATTTACACATAAAAGTGCTTGGCTTTTTCTGAAAGATAAATACAAATGGAAAAATCTCGAGTCTACGCAAGCAAGAAGAACCCGAGGACGGGTCAACGAAGAGCCCGAATTATTTAGAGAGGATGTTATCCCGTGTCCACCCGGGGCTCCACGAAAGTCAAAAGCTCAATGTTCTACAAGCTCACCCGCCACTTCCGGTTCACAAAAAGAGCAATTTACCGAATTGATGCAACAACAAATAATGTTGGATCGTGAAGCGAAAAAAGAACAAATGGAGCACGAGCTAACGGCGAGACTCGTGGTTTGCGAAATTCTAAAAAGAAACGAAGAATTGAAGATACTTACTTTCGACACTACGAGGATGAATCCGGAGGAAGCGACGAAGATCGAGGAGACGAGAGCCGCGATCCGAGCGAGATATTTTAATTTTTAAATTGTTGTCGTATTTTATTTCATGTACTTTTTTATTTAAGTTTATGTATTTTTTTATTTAAGTTTATGTTTTTTTATTTAAGTTTATGTAATGTTTTTTTTTAATTAATGAAATTTGAATTTGAATTTTATAAGTTTTTTTTTATATAAATGAATAAAAAAAAGTGGGAAAAAGTGGAGTTCCCATAACACTAGAAATTGTGATGTTAACTAGGGAGCCTGTTTTTGATGTTATGAGGAGTTTTGGTGTTATGGGAAAAAGTGATGATGTGACACCACTTTTCCCACGACTTGAGCACGAAAATACCGCATTGTACCTTGTGCTCTAAGGATTTTATTTTCTAACGTTTACACTACATAAACCAAAAACAAAGGGTCTACAACGAAATGTGGCTACAAACTACACTCGTTTTATTACATCTTTCTTCTTCTTATAATATGAAGTAGGCTGCCGCCACATCCAACGATGCACAAGCACTTTGTAAGACTTACGTTAAC